>DVOY01000671.1:0-10655 GCA_018237585.1 Apyrrothrix maculosa | reverse complement strand
GGACGATATTCGAACCAAAAGTCCTTTCTAAGCTCGACCACACCGCCTTTTATACTAACTAGTAAACAACTTGAAGCAACAAACGGAAGTCACGTGGTTTGCAAATCAACATTTGTCAATTATTTCCTATTTGTATGTACACGTGTTCAAAAATAACTCGGAATTAATTAAAATTAACTTAACATAACATAATAATAGTATTTATAGTTTCATTTAAATACAAATAATCTATCAGGTGCAATCTTAATGAAAATTATCACCAAAATTGACTTCGTACTTGTGTAAATATACGTAACGTCACCCCTGTTATCCCCAAAGAAGTAGATAGAGGGGTGTAGTACAATCTCTCGTTTCACCAGTTACGTTTACGTCCCATTATGGAATAGGTATGGAAAAGGTAGTCTTTTGCCATATGTAAATATAATTCTCAGATAGTGGTTTTCTCATTTAAATCTTCACTTGAGAACTAAAGGTTCAAATTTAAAATATTCATGGGTGCTTGTTGATGCGCATAATGATGGCTTAAAGCAGCTATCGATTCAATTGTCAATCTCCACTCGTCTGTTAAAACGGTTAGCGATTGCGTCAGTGAGCATTAATGAAGTTAGTACTGTACTCCTAAAGAGCTTTTTGGGTCGAAGTACTCATTACGAATAGGTCCTATTGGTTGCGCAGATGGTGGGCGGTGCATACTGCATTAGATATGCACTGCTTTACACGGTATTCTTGGATTGTTACCAAGTAACTTAAATTTATTAACAATGCAGACCACAATGTGATGACACTATTAACTGGATACCATTAAGTTACTTAGTGTCATTTCAGATTAGGAAATAATTCGTATAGCGCGGTGGCCATGTGGTTAATGAACCCAGTTGGGGAACATATTTCGGAACAGTTGCTGTGCCGGGATCGTGGGTTCTATTCCCATCTAACACAAATATTTGTGTGATGAGCACAAAAAAAAACCAGGGCATGGAAAGTACAAAGTATATTAAACGTTTCGTGAACATTTATATACATGATTAAATTAATAACTTGTTAAAGGCACATAGTTTTTTCGAGGCATGTTTTTGGACCTATCTCAGGAGCTCCCGCCGATCGTAGCAAGGTCGTGGCGGAGACTCAGTAATAGGAAATATAATGTCTGCGTGTAACAAAGTAAGTTGAGTCTGGGATTTATGCCCGGTATATGGTGATAGGCTCATCACCTATTCCATGATGGGACGTATAAAATAATTGGTTAATGTTTTGTGTACCCCTTCGGCGAAATACAGGCGTTATTATAAAATATAAAAAAACCTGCGTGCCGTTAAATTAAGTCATTTCGTTGGACAATATTAAATGCACTTTTATTGACATTTATTCGAGCGCGGATTTCACAATATATTTTTTTCTAATGCTCGCCTAGGGAATTAAAATGTACTATGCAAAATTTTCATAACGTTTAACATCCTGAAAAAGCTTGATAGTCCCGATTGCGTAGCGCAGTCGTGTTTTAAAGAAACAATATTAATGTCACACTTTATAAACATTATAATATGTATTTTTGACTGCCTCGTCAGTTGAATGTTGTTGGATTTTTCTAATTTAGATTTTCTAATTTGGATTTTTCTAATTTAGATTTTCTAATTTGGATTTTTCGAATTTAGATTTTCTAATTTGGATTTTTCTAATTTAGATTTAACTGATGAAACGTGGAAGTGTACTACACTCCTCTGCCCATCTCCTCAGGTATTATAGGCGTGATGTTACGTATATGTATGTAAATATTACAGTACAAATATATATATTATATAACAGCCATGGTGTCAAGTCCCAATTTATAATATAATTTAATTTGCTCAAATACCTACACAGTATTCAATATATTATGGATTAAAAAGGTTGGGCAATTAGGTACGAGTACGCTCGGAATTTATTTTACGAAATGTAATCGGGACAAGGGCATGATAAGGGTTGATTGCTTGTTAACTACGCAATAAATATAAATGCTTGGACTGGATCGGTTCATATATATATTTATGTATGTACCTAAAGATTTTCATTTTTGTATGGTTATGTATGTACATACATATATCAGTACTATACTAATCTTAAAGTTATTTAAAAATCTAAGGTATACAGATCCATTTATATTTTTTTTCACTGGTTTAACAAGTGAGTTTATATTTAATCTTAACAGCGTCGATGATTTTATAAAAAGAGGCAGGCTTCAAATTACTATATAAGAAACGTCTGTAAAGCTAGGATGATCTCTGCACAACTCTAGCTCTCCTTAAAATACTGGAAGAAAACAGATTATTATAGTAATTACCCCGTTACTATATCTCTAATACGTATTTAGCAAGACATCGGCTAATTACCTAAATTTCAACTGTCCATTGCGATACTTAACCAATTCACATCAACATGTATATATTTCAGATACAAAGCCCTTCTTAGACACTAACACATCTTGAATGAATAAAATCAGCGGTTGTCTTCGCTGCTCTACAGCCCTTGTGTCTGACCTATCCTTACATAATTTAAATTGATACGCGTAGGTACAGTGATTTCATTTAAGTGCCGATGTTTGTATTCGGCGAGTTCGGCGCGGGCAAGGGTGACGTCTGGTGAGTCTGTTGCCGAGCTCAATAACGATATAATTTTTAATCGTAGGTATTAGAGAGGGAATGTGATGTAAAAGAGTAGAGCGAGGTCATATATTTATTTATAGTTTATCTTCCATATATGTAGGTAACTCTTTTGTGTTCAAATTTATTATAATTTAGTTACGTTTATTATATTGAAGTACACTTACGACAAAAAATGTATTTGTGTGCTGAAAGGGGATAACTAGTCTTAATATTATTCGTCAGCCGTACCTTTCTTATAAATTATAAGTATGAATGGTTACATAAGTGCCTATTACAGTTTTTGAGGCTCATTTCGTAGAGTTCATAAAATGGTTTTGAAATTTTACATGAAATATATTATTGTCAAGGTAACATAATATCACGCCTGTATGTCGCTGAAGGGCTAGACATAGAAGTATAACACAATCCCGCATTTCATCTGTTGCGTTTATTGCTTATAGCTGAGTGAGCTTATTGATTTACACTGGGCTCAAATCCCAACTCCGAGGTACTATTAGGCATTTCAAGTAACATTATTGTTGTAGATAAATTATCGCGCAAGTAAACATACAAGCTATTCGTTTTAAATGTACGCCCTTCGAAGCTTGGCCTTAGTCACCCCGTGTGAGTCAAAGCGCGTGCGGACGACCTGCCTTAACGCAATTTACATTGATGCAAAATGTATATCTTCAAACCTGAAATTCTTGCGATTTGAACGTTCCTTGCTGTTGCCGGTATGGAATTACTTCTACGTTTCTAATAGCTGTTTTAATATCTTAATAATATTTAACAATCACATTAGGTACTCTTAGAAGTCTTACCAATTATAAACCATAGATAAATAAGCAACATCCAGTTAACTGGGCAGTACGCAAGTGGCCACTAGTGGTATTATTTCAGTAGCGGCTTCCTGGTTCAAGCAACAAAACCAGATATGAATTTATGAATAGATTTTACTTACAGTGTATAATATCAACTTGAAAAGTATTTTGGGGATTTATAGTATCTTTAAGGTTCAGGGTCCAATGTACTACTAGGTCCAGTTCAAGGCGCTCAAACGCTTTTGTCCGATTGTGATACAGAACACAACAAACACTGAAGACTTAAGACCAGTATTATAATCTGACTGGTGACCTAGGGGTTGCGGATCGGATGACTAACAAGATCAAACATTTTTGTGAGCTCGTCTATTTATTGTCTGGGTGTAAATTGTTTCACTTAAATGTTTACAGTTCCATATAATTTATTTATCAGTTATCTAGTTTACCATAATATCACCGCCTAGTTTCGGTTCAGCTGGCTCTTTGTGAAGTTTTCCCAAAATGTTATTGTTAATCTCAAAAAATATGACGCCATTTTAAACATTCGCAAATAAATTAGATGTTATTGTGTTACAATTAACAGAGACTTAAAATCCAATGTTGTATTTAAAAGTGGTTCAAATGGGGTAAACATTTTTACCAAAAAAAATATTATCCGTTTCTCTCACCGACCTACCGCACGCGCTCCGTGGTGGCGCTGCGGCTGTGAACTTGAAATTGTTGCGGTTTGGACTTCGTGTGTTGTAATCGTGGTTTGTAACAATTGGATTTCATTTCACGCAGTTTTATTGAAAAAATGTCGTAAATACAAACATCGTATTTACCAGGTAAAACTAATTTATTGATTAACGAAAATATCATAATCGAGCAATAGATCGCAGTTTTCAGTTCACGCAGTTTTACGCAGTTTATTGACCAAAGAAAAATGGCATAAATAAAAACATAAAAAGTGATAATAATAATAATTTAAAAGGATTTCAAAAGCTAAAAAATATTTGCTATTTAGAGAGAACCCGTGCTCTGGTACTCAGACTCTATACGATAACAATACTCTATATTTTTAAGGATAATTCTCACGTTACTAGGCTCATTGGATTAAATTGATATATAATGTACGGTTTGTAAATTTTGTTTTTTTTAAATAAAATGTCACATGTAAATAAAGCAATGCAGCTCCCTAGTAAACTGCTGGCTGAGTATTTTCAAATAAGTTAATTAAAAATAAGATGACGATCTACGAAAGGCTGCAGGCAGAAGCTGGATACGGCAAGCCGATGACAGGGCGCGATGGCGCTCTTTGGGGGAGACCTATGTCCAGCAGTGGACTGAAATATACTGATGATGATGATGAAATCGTATCTATCTACGGCTATATTTTTTATATTTAACATACACTGGAAAATAGCTGAATTGGAACTCAGAGGTGTCCAGTCGCGGAAGTTATCAATTTAAAAGCAAAATGTTAATTTATAACATTACACCAATATATTACAATTTTAACGAAAATTTTGATTAAATGAATAGTTAAATAACACATACATTCCGCGGACTGATCGAACACGGTCAGCCACCACAATTTTTATTTTACTCGGTCATCGATGGTTAATGTTCGTACTGACATATTGTCTTTTTCAAAAATATTTAGTCACAAAATTGATTTCTAATTTGATTACTAATTTCTAATTTGACCGTATACCGAATTATATAACCTTAAGCCTATTATTATATAACCTTTAAGGCCTAGATTTAAGTTATTTTATATAATCTGGCCAGGTCCTTTACAGGGTAGGCAGAGAGCACAGAGTGCCAAATATATCTAGACTTACAGATCTGCGGTGCTTCTTCCACATTCATCACTCTGTAGTTGCTCGCCAATTACTGACATATAATTCCCCCATCAGTCAGTACTTGTTCTATTTGGTTAAGATAAGTGAGCTTTGGTTTCCCTCGGCACCTGCGTCCATCCACTTTCGCATTGTATGTCTAAGTTATTTGCTTTCTGTTAAAGAAAATCCGTAATGAAATTTAACGATTTCTCGCTAATTTTCAATAGCGTATGTACAACGGTAGCTCCTTGATCAGATAAATGCTTTGACTTTTAAGTAGCCAATAGAAAGCCAAAATCGTGCCGCCGATTTAGTAATTAGTTTCAATTAGTTTTCAGAAACAGATAATTACCATTAACGTTACACGAAAAAGGTATTTATAAGAAAGCCCGTGGAATATTTCAACATTTAATTTCCCTTTTCGAATAACGAATGTGGTACATGGATAACACCTTAATAAATCAAGGAGTATGATGTGCAACATTTTGGCATTCATAATTCTAGCACTTGTACATACATGTTTTATTTATAACAACTTTACATATATCTGTTAATTGAGTTTGTCATCTCGATTTTTGTGCTATTGGAACCGAACAACGTAAATTCATATGTACGGGCATTATAATATAAGTATATCTAAAAAAAAGGTAAACAAATTTGTCACTAACTTCTTTATAAGATTAAATTATATATTATTGTTTTTCATATGCGTTTCATTAAATAATATTTAAAATAATTTTTATTATCTAGATTTATCTGAGTTGCATTTGTGCCCGGTATACTGCAATAGGCTCACCCGCTATTCCATAGCAAACGTTACTGGTCAAACCTGGGAGTGGACTATATTCCTCTGCTTACGAGTACCTTACGGTACGGCGGAGGTGATTACAGGCGTGATATTACATAAGGTATAATTAAAGGTAGATTATGTAAGGTAATTTAAAATCCTTTAATATACGAACAGAACATTTTTTAATGAAGACGCTAGTGTAAAGGAACTGATTTCAGAAGCATTTTTTACCTTATAATTTTCACGTACGGAATACCTGCATTACATTCTGATAAACAATATTCATTTACAACAAATAATAACCTCAATCCGCACAAGTGAAGTCAATAAGTTCCTAGACAATTGCATTGTTCTTTTATTAACCCATTAATTTTACACGCCTCCGTGCATGCGGTAGGAACTAGGGGCAATTTTATAATAGGCAAATGGATAATAGATATGTTAGTTTCATATTTGCTTTTTTCCCCACCCTTTTATCGTTCCACTGTTGGAACACAGGTCTCCTCTCAGAATGACAAGGTTAAGGCCATAGTCTGCCACGTTGGCCACCTGCGGGTTAGCAGACCTCACACGTTTTAGATAACATTTTTTTGAAGTGAAAACTTTCACTGGTGCATTGGGTAGAGACAAATATTAAGGGTTCGCGTCAGCACAGGTTAGTGTTGAATGTAAGTGCGCACATCAGCGACGTGCTGTAGTAATAGCGTGTCATATTATAATATTATGTTGTATACATGTATACAAACAAAATTAAATTTTTGTAACGAAGTTGGAGCAGAAAAATCGTCACTTTAGGAAAAAAGTATAACTGAATAGAATTCTTTTATTGGAAGGGTACTGTTAGATTTTCCTAACTTATATTTTCTAGTTGAAATGGATATTAAATGACTATGCTGAGGAGAATACGAAAAACAAAGTGACGTAATTCTAAATCCAATATGGCGGACTAGTTTATTATTTTCTTAATATTTGGCCTCTGAAATACAGCTAGCAATGAGTATTGCATGTACAAGTACTATGTACATGATTGGAGTCCCGATAGAAGTGAAAATCAGATGAATGTTAATAATTTTGATTCAAAAATTATGAAATTTCAGTTTTTAATATTATGATCAGTTAGAAAATTCGAAAAACAGCATAAATTTTTACTTCTGTCGACAGTCCTCATGACTGCCCCGATTTTTTTTTAATTTGGCTTTCATGTACCCTTTATTTTATTTTTTTATGTCATGAAATGTTTCTCTACTTACGTTTGATAATTGCGCACAAATATGAATATACATAAATGCTTTGCATGCAAATGTAAATTATGTATTACAATATAATGTAATGATTACTACATTGAGTACTAAGTTAAGCACGTTACTTTTATCTTGTGCCAATCTTTAAACTTGCTTAAGGAGTTTGTAAAAATTGAAAAAAATTTTCTTGATTCATTTTTGGTCATGTTAAATGCCTCGTTGGTTGTGCTGGTTGTAAGCGAGGCTTCCGATCGAGAGGTCCTGGGTTGAAATCTCGGGTCGGGTATTATTAGATTTTTTAATTTAGATTTTCTAGTAGTGGCTCGGATTTTGAATTTGTGCCTGGTATGCCAATAGGCGAACCCCCTATTCCATGATGGGACGTATCTACCTACCAGATGATTTGTGGGAGTGTATTACGTAAATTTAATGTAATTTACATAGTTATAATTAAATTATACTTATAACATATAAATTATTTAATATACCTAATTTGTTTATTTGAAAAGTTTATTTGAAACACTCATGTAGTAGATATGTATAACTGTCATAAAATAGGAAATTAATAATTGGGACTTTAAGCAGGTAAAACGAGAGCAAAATAAGCTTTATTAAGTAGTGGTAGTTACTTGTCATTATTCCTTTCCTACTTCTTATCTGCTGCGGGTTGCCGAAGAGCGGAACTCTTTGCGGCGTTTTTGATTCCAGATAGGTACATCTTGCAATTATTCATGTCCAGTGAAAATGCACTTTCTAGCCCAGCGTGCTACCACTTAATCTGCACCTCACTTGCCAACAGATCGTACGAAAAGCTACTTGAAAAGACAGCATTTTCGAAATGAAAGAAGTCGTTTTAATCATTTCAAATCACTCAATAACATGAAAACTTCATTAACAAGAATATTTGTCTTAGTAAATACTCTACTTTCGTCAAAATTTAATGTAAACGTTAAATAAAAATAAAGATAATACCAATAATAAGCGAAGTATGATTATTATTACTACAAAGTAGTTAATTTGCAAATGTATTGTTTACGCGCGTAAACTAACGTGATGTCAATGTCAGCGTATTCAAAATCCACACATGAAGAGTGTCGTTAAACTTTTTATAATTGTTAAAATAATACAACATTTCAAAGCACTTCGGTATCAGTGCCATTCCGTTTATTTTTTATTGCAAGATTACGACATTGTAATATTTATCGCACCACGTGAGAAAGCACGTTGTATTTTTTGCGCGAAACTTCAATGTTACGAACTTTAGGCTGTCCGTAAACATTTTCACTTTACAGTCCAACGCTGAGTTATTTAATTTGGTAGATGGAATGGTAATAAGAAGCGAGTAATGTACTTTATAGTATAATAAGGATGCAACGCATGTGCTTGAAAGCGGAAGTGTAATGCGATTATCGATTTGCTTATGACAGAAAATGCGTTGAATGGGCAGGGATGGCGGGGCGCGGGGTGAGCGCGAACTTGCCCTGTACTAGTCACGAGCGTTGGAGGCTCCATTCGATTGTTCGCCCATCGAGATGCGGCACAGTGTAAAGTATGCATAAAAGCGAAACGACCAATGTTATATTAAATTTGTAAATGTTTTTAGTAGAGTTTTATTCATCTAAAATACTTTAAGATTACTTTTAAACTATTACACATATTTTTAATTCATGAAGACTAAACATTTATCGTATTATTACAAGTCAAATAACGTAATTTACAGTAATTATTATTCAGAATTCGAATGAGTAATCATGAGTAGTATTTATTATAAATAATTATTCATTTGCATACAATATTAGTGTTTTGCGTTGAATTAGATGTTAGATGGTAGAGCATAGCGGGGTCCAAGAAGTAGAGTCGAATTCGAGTCGGTTGCAAATTGGAGTGGATGGCATCGATAGGTTGGCGGTGGGACCGCGCGCGCGTCCCTCGCCTTCTCGGAGCGGCTGTGTCGGTAGTGCTCGGCAGTGAGCCGTCGGCAGCGGGCTGCGCCGTTTGTGTCCACGCAGCCCGCCACAAACAATCCCGTGTGCAGTGCAAATGATTCTGTTTTTATGGCGCTCATATTACTACAAGTGTTGGTGTTGGGTGTGACCGCCGCAGCCGTCGACGGTGGGTTGATTTGTGCCCTTGTTATTGTGTCCCACGTGGTCAACTCGCACCGGCCGTGTTTACGGCAGCCGACGCATGCGTCCCGCTTGTTTGCGTCCTCGGGTCAAACACCGGCCTAACCTATGAAGCCTCTATACGTAATAAAATTGAGGTCCGGCAAGTAAGTTTAGATGTAAGACGCGATGCAGCAGTGGAACGGGTGATCGATCCGATTATGTCACCCGACGGACGTGTTACCTTCGGCGGGAGCGCGGAAACGACACATTTGACAGACTAGTCCATATCAAAACATTCGAATTAGGCGGAAGAGTCATATTCCGATACGAAACTACGCGTTTCAGACCGTGAGTAATATTATAGCTATTTGAAAATTTCAATAATAACAAAACTGTAGAGATCGTAGAGCAAAACATATTGAATTAAAATACAGAGTGAGAAACAAATGAACCTGTATCAATGAACACGAGTAACTCCGTAAAATTAAAACAAAACGCAATCAAAACACAAGTGAAGTCCTTGTAAAAGTGAACCGACCGGAATCTACTCTACTACATATAGAGTCATTTGCTACGAACGCCTTATAAATATATTTAAACATAATACATATGTACATATTATTAATTTTGCGTTGCTGTTATTGTTGGTATAGCTATAAAAACAAACCCGAAAATATTCTAACGCTGACCTCGAACATGGATTACTATAATAAGGATATTTCACTAAACAGCCGACTCTAATTAAATTAAAAATGTTTAAGAAATATACAGAGGTGTATCTCGGGATTTATTCTACTCATTTTATTACGTGTCATCAACTTTACATTTACTTTTAATATAGAGTCGGTGAATCATTGAATTAGTAGTTTACTTTTGATGCAATATTCGTTTTCATACTCCAGTTTTGTTACCCTAGCAGTAAAGTTATATTACATTCGCTGCACACATTTTTCAAAATGGATATTCATTAATAACTTGTTGATTTAAATATAGTGTTACGAAATGTATATATTTTTTGCGAAACGTAATGTATATATTTTCATTTCTATTAAGTGGGCTTTCCAGACCATGTCCTATATGTTTTTATCAAAAGGAACAGATGCTAGTGGAGCAGTTAATTTTTAAATTTAATATCCTATTTAACTATTCTTTAAATTTCAATATGAAAATAGTATAAATAAAAAGCAGTGATAGCCTAGTGGTTTCAAATGAGCCTCTCACTCCGAGGGGCCGGGTTCAAATCTGGCGCGC
>DVOY01000670.1:0-10658 GCA_018237585.1 Apyrrothrix maculosa | reverse complement strand
GTAGAAAATTGAAAAAAAAAATCCTAAATTTTAAATACAAATAAATAATTCGTTTCCTCCAGCCTTTATTAGGTACACAGTTCTTGACACATTAATGTTGATACCCGAAACCCCCGCAAAATGGTTTTTAAAACCCAAAAACATCACATCCACGGTCCGGGGCGCGTGCCGACAGGCGATGGGCCCGCAATTAAACTAACCCCGAGCCTTCAATAAAAACCTGCGAGTGTGACGCTCGCAACATAATTGTCCTCAGTAATGATTGTAGGTAATTGTCCGACCTGCCCTTTAACCCTTCAGAAGGAACGGCCCTTCCAAAGTAAGTTACGAGAGACAGCGGAAGAACTAGCAAATCTGACTTCAGGAGTCACCGCACAACGAAATTAGTTTTGTTACTATTAAACATTTCATGAGTACGTGATTAAATTTTATAGAAGTTTTACTCACATATGATTTTTGGGCTAGCTCGCCTAATTCCAGTCCTAATCAAGGTTCTTCACGAGCAGCAAGGTCATGGCGGAGATTTGTCGGAGGTAGAACGACATTAGTTAACATTAGGTAACACACGTTACGTGCTCGTTCACTTTAAAATAGTTACATACGAACTTATTCGAATGAAGCAAGACATAAACAAACGACTCAAATGTATTTTGAGAGCTCATCACGTTTATAGACATCAATGACAGCATCAAATAAAAAAAACTACATTGCCATTGACAGGTGTCACAATTTAACCTTCATTTCGCTATACTTATTTATCATTTTATGGTAGTCCCATACAAGTGTCTCTAGTTTTAATAAAAGGACAATTACTGACAAAAATCATACACCTTTCATTGTACCATGTTTGTTATTTCTTGCTGTCGTTGACGCTAACTCATTCCTATTGGACCAGGCGCGTAATAGCGGTCAGTGCACGGCCGAATTAAGACAATAATTGCCCGCGGCTTCGCCCGGAGATTCGTTTCGCCTAATACTTTTTATGTCGTGTACTATTTGAATGGGATATGTATACGCCTTTATTGTGCCCGCTATTGTTGCAGCATCCTTCGTCGCCGTCCATTTAACTTGAAAAGTGTTTCTGTTGTTCTGATAGCGTGGACCAAAACACATGTGCCTATGCATTTATTGTAGTCATTTAGTTGGCATTTGTGTAGAGTGAGGGATATTTTAAGTGTTTTTTTTCCTCAAATTTCCTCATTAGCAACCATTTTTTGTATCGTTATGTCGTTAATGACATCATTAATTTTTGAATTACATTTCAATTGAACAACATTATTTACACGTGCTTGACATATTAGTTCTTAAAATCAGAAAACACCTCATTACTTCAGAACACAAAACTGAAAACTTTTGCACGTTCGTGAGACCAACGCGAGTATGACTGATACATTAGGAATTTATTTTAATATTGGTGACACAGTGGAAATCTGTTTTATAAGACACCCGTGCATGAATTTGTCATGTTTATTTATTGTCATTTTAATCTCGTTCTACATAAGATACCATCGCAGGAACAACCATAAAAATCTACATAGACCGAAACGGTACAGACGATCTGCATTTATAAGCCCCAAATATAATCTATACCCCCTTATCTGGTGAATTCAAACGAGTCCTAATAAATTCTAGATGCACGGCAATAAAATTGATAATTAAAGCAAAGTAAAAATTAAGAGTGTTTGTCTGCTTCGTAACGTTATTAATCAACAAACAAAAAAAACGATTTACGAGTACACTCCTCGCCGCATTATGTCAGACGCTCAAGGCTTTTACTAAACAATATTTGCCATAGCATTTGTCGCGATATGTACCAGAGATATAGATGTCAAGGTGACAGCCGAATCGCAGCTATATTCAACCTTATGTCATTCACATAATGACTATCCGTCAGCGCTGTATAAACAGCATGTGTACTTTATTGCTGACACAATAAAGAGTATAATATTTTGAGTACTGATTATCTTGTCTATCACAAAACCTATTATAATTATTTTAATGAAGCAAAGAAATTGTCGAGCCAAAACCGACAGTATATCGTCACGTCTAAGAAACAGTTATATGCTCAAGTCTGGTGTTGAAGGTCAGATAACAATCGTGCTTTAACATTGTCAGTGGAATCGAACCCCAACTATAGACGCCACCATTAGATGGTAATCATCTATCGGAAACCTTGAGACATAATGAATACATGACCCAAAAAATAACTTCCGTCATTTAGAACACTTTGAACAAAAAACAAAATAAAGTATGCGATTCAATGCTTGATATAGATAAAAAATTGAAAACGATTATTCGAAGCACGCAAAAAGTGTGGACAGCGTAAAAATTTAAAGAGAAAAATCCTGATCCATTAAGGGCCATATCTTACTAACTACAGTGGCAGCACCGGCACAAACGCTCAACGTTGGGTGCTGAAAAGTCTGGCATCTGATTTGATACTGTCGACGATGTGGCAACTCCACCAATTCGAACTCCAGCATAAGCACCAGTGCCAGCCCAATTGTACTGAAGACACTTCTGGGAAATATCTACACACAGTCATTATGTTTCCTGAAATACCGCCTATTAACGTCCCATCACGCATTGGTACAGCGTTGGGGTACATGGGACAGAAAATAAAGCGACATCACGTACGTCATTATGTACAGAACAGATATTTTCTCGATTGCCTCTTTAACAGTACAACTAACTTGCTTCTCATTCTTCATTCAGCTTGCTGCTAAGATTGTGTCCGTAGTCTCTACATCAGCGTCGGCTTACAAAAGTAATTGGCACGATTACTGCATGCAATTTCACTTTCAAATCGCCTCCAACGTTCCGTGTAACACTCGCAAGATCCTGGTGCTCCACGCATTCCTTAATGTTTTGGCCAACGGCCAGGCTCCCTATTGATTCCCAGGAATCTTCACCGTTTCAACACCATTACCAATAACTATTGTACAGGTAGCCAAAAAAGATATAATTGGACAAAATCCATTAAATTGTATACGCACCTTTAGGGGAGGTGCTAAATGTTATTTTTGACTGTTAACATGTTCTTATGAGGAATAACGAGTAAACTTTATATTGTTCTGTTTGTATATAGTTATTTCTAAAAAGACACTTAAATATATAAAAAGGTCTCTATTTGTAGCATATTGCTTACTTAAAATAAACTGTCTATGACAAATTTATTTTGCTTATAAAAAAAGTACCTCTTTTACAAATTTCCCCGTATAACAAAATATAATAGAATACCTGAAGTGAAATAGGCGATAGGATTATGTCAGCCTTTTGGGGGTTAGTACGAAATATAACCTACTACACGGTTGCTGAGGACTTGGTAATGAACATTCAGGAAAAGACGAACCAAGCTTTAACACCTCTTTTTTTAAAAAGAAACTCGTATCCAACAATGAAATCATGAAACGTTTGACGATGATGACTAAGCTTTAACATTGTTTAATCTTCGAAATTATTTTAAATCGTTAACACCACTGAGCTACGAGAATTCTACGTCACAGATTATAACTATCCAAGGTTTAATGGCGAGCCGTGGTTTCCGTTGCATCCATCTGGCGATATGCATCTTCACGGGCCGGCGAGCGACACCTGGTGGCAACAATTGATATCTTCCGAAGGTCGGCAAATAACACGTTGCGAGATCTGATTATAGCTAAAGTCTGTGACCACACAAAGCTATACCAATTAGTAACATTTCGGATATAATAAAACCTTTTACTAACCTGAACAGTAGAACAGACACACTCACTCCTGCTTCCGGAGTATAATCCATTTCTTAAGGCCATAAGAAAATAAATTAACCAAAAGAAACTGTTATATCGCTTAATATAACCGTAGAATTTCATAAATAGCGCTTAAGATGGACATCAAGCCTAACAACTCATCGTTCAAGTAATTGTTCTAACGAGTACGACCCTAAACGTTTTCAGTTCTTAGCACACAAATCAATAGGGTTCATTTTTGCGTGTAACTTTTCACGTATATACACCGTAGTTTGGAGGACATACATGAACAATTGCACGTGAATCTGATTGCTATTGCAACGTAACAAGGCGGAAGATCCGGGGCTATCGCGGACCATCTCGATATAATCGGCTATTGTCTTCGCCAACGTGTTACTTACGAGCCAATAAATTGAGGATTACACAAATCTTTTGTATTTACTAGCGATTTGAAACAAATACTTTATTAATGATCGAATATCATGATACTCCTGCAAGCAAAATCCGCCTCTATTATAAAACTCTCGGCTTCTAGCAGCTCGGCTACACAAATCGGAAACCATGCGATTACTCTTCAGCGGGTATTACCTAGCGAAACTTAATTATACAATCCATTATATTTATATTTTATAATTAGATTATAAAAATGTCATGAAGTATGAATAATAAAAGATCTGTAAATTAAAATTAATTATCTGTATTATAACATTTTACAACACGTAACTTATATGGTTCGAAATAAAACGCCATTTAGATTAAAGCCAAGTATATAAGTAATTATAACGATTTAATATTTACATACACGAAAATCACGGGGAATCTTCAGCTGTAAAAACGTTCAAAGTATAACAATGAACCGGCGGTATTCACGACTGCGTCAGAGCGCGAAAACCAACGATAATATAATGACGATAAGTTTGTTCCGCGTTATTTGACTAATCAAAGTGCGATACGTCGCGATATCGCTGTCTGAAAAGTGACAGCGGCAGCGACACGTCTTTGACATCTTAATTAATTGCTGGTAATAACAAAAAAGAAAATAAAACTGCTACTATACCTGGACTACCACTGTAAATGTAATTCACAAAGGCGTGGAGGTTAGGTGGGCTGTGAGACCCACACCCCACAAGAGTGAATAGGCACTTTCTAGGCAAACGTGCTACACCCTAGGCTGCATCCCGCTCTCCATCAGGTGGAATAGCAGCCAAACGCAAGCCTATAACTAAATAAAAATAAAAAAAAGACCGCCTTTCACCCTTAAAGCTTCCGACGGAAAAAACGTGGACTAGCGTAGCGTGGATTCTGAAAACTCTCGAGAAATGAAACGAATCCGGTATAAATTGGCGGACTTTCGAGTAGCTTTCTTTTAACAATGTCAGTGTACAAGCAAACCTAAGAGAAATTTAAAGGTTTGGCCCAAACTCACCATATCCATCGTTTCCAGATCGCCCAGCTGGTGGACGACGTGAGACGGTTGCAGGCGTCGCTGACGGCGTTGCAGGAGGCGCACGCGCAACAGCTGCAGCGGCTGGAAGAGCGCCTGGACGAGAAGAAGCAGCACATCGCAAGGCTCGAAGCGAGGCTCGACTCGCAGAGAGACTACGATGACCTCAAACGGGAGATCAAGTAAGAGAGATTTATTACCACCATAACTTTATTGTAAAAACAAATATAATAAATGAGTAAAGAACAAGTGTTAAGATCACCGATGGGATGAAGATGTTACAATTCTAGTTTGTGCTATATAGGCTAATCTTACCTGTCGATCTTCATCATTGCTGCTAATTCTTTTAAACATAGATACATATATATATGATTTAATACACGTAGATTTAGGAAATGTAGCAATTGTTGTAACGTGTATGTTATTTAAACACACGATAATGAACAAGTACCAGCGAGACACGATGGAGTTAAAGGAATAGAAAACAAAAAATCGGTTACGATAAGAATGAGAATGTTCCTCTTGTAACCAAACAAATAAACATCTATGTACTTTACATATAACTACGAATGCATATGTGTAAAAGTTAACACGCTTCTGTCTACCCACTGTATAATAGATAGGTGGCTGTGATACGGGGAAACTAGGAAAGCTCACGTTCAAAGGCGCGTGCTAATAAACTTGATAATGCTATCAGTGCGTTCACCCCGCTCAGACAACAGATTGTTCTGTTTGGGCTGTTCTGTTGGGCAACAACTTCGCCTTGGACGCGGCCAAGGATCCAGAACAATGGAACAATGAATATCTATTTTCCATTTTCTTTTCCAATGCCTTGCCAAAAATTCGTGCCTTGCCAAATTCGTTGTCTCTACCGACATATTCACGTTGTTTTGTAGCCTGTTGTTAACACAACTAAATTAGGAAACAGTAGAATTATTAAAATATAAATCGATTGCACTTTAATTGATCTTAAGTTTGTTAATAATCAATGAACAAACACTGCTGAAATAACTAAAGCTTGGTAGAAATGTATATTAATAGCGGATGCTTAGTTTTCTAATGCAATATGTAGAATCCATACAGGTTCCATGGCTATTGGAGGCCTGACCATCACCTAACATGCTGCCTATAGAAGAATAGAATATAATCATCCACTAATATTGATGTCACTGGCTGGAATTGTACTCTGTTTCCTTAACAATATAAACAGGGATTTCACTCAGATATAAATCAAACGATCCACGTCCTACATGCAGGTCAATATTTGAACGCGAAAGCCACTTGAGTCACATAATTATTTTGCATTCGGTACAATCATTCAGCAAATAGCTTTCATTACAAGAAAGTTCTGATTTCAAAACAATCTAATCTAGTCATCGTGTACACACTCTTGTGTACCGTGCTTGTTTGCTGACCCTACCTCTTGACTGATAACGCGGCGCCCACAGGTTCATACTCAAATACAATAGCTAGTACATAATGTAGAACGGATTACTTTTTTGTATCAACCTTACGTTATTTTTAATCGTCATGTTTTCTATATCAAGATAAGTAACGGAAGTAAGGGCTTAACTGCGCCCGGTAAAATTGTATTCACTTCCTGTCCGCAAGCCAGTCAAAAGCCTTAAAATATGGCAAAATTGAGCTGTTTATTTGCTGCCAGCAAATTATTACAACATTTATATGTGATAATAATTCAAGTCGTCTATCGCTCGAATGTTAATCGTTCTCGGGCGAACAAGGCATGCGAGCGAGTTTATAAATTCTGAATAACGTTTTCAGACTTTGATTGATCTTTTAATATAATGTTTCTTCAAAATTACAGATGTTTTTCTTTCGAACTTGAATAAGTAATGTGAACTGTGATATTTTCTTAACCGATCATGATGGGTTTTTTAAGTTGGTATTAAAATTACCTATTAAGTGAAAAAATTCAATATTAGTTTATTAGAAAATAGGAGGCGAAGTCGCTTATTAAGGGATGTTCAGCAGTGTACTTACGGAAAAACATACTGATGATATTGATTTTGATGATAATTTATTTAATGAAAACCAATATTATTGTATAATAATCTCTCATATATTTGTCTTCTTTTATCTTGAAATTTTCATTGCATAAAAACTTAATAAACACACCAGTAAATAAATACGAATATAATATTAATTGAATAGATATTGTGTCGTGTATAAAAAACTGAACCACATTCAAGTATTACTGTTCGTGTATTCCTTCATTTTGATTTTCTTGTTTGTGAAACGTGGGAGTGTACTACACTCCTCTGCCTACTGCTTCGGGGGTTATAGACGTGATGTTACGTTAACATTCCTTTTTTCAGTTTCGCTACATAAGTTTACTCCTTGTACTAAAATGTTCTAATGGTTTCATTAACAAAAATATTGCCATACAAAAAAAACATTCGTATCGAAAATAAAATAGGTGTTTTTTGCCAGTTCGATAAAACAGCAAAAAGAAAAAAAATATTTAATAATCGTAGGATTTATAACGTTATCCTAAACTGCATTAGTGTACCGATAATTCTATTTATATTTCCCACTGATGAGGCAGGAAGCCGAAAAAAAAACGAAAACGTTTAGAGGTTCTCAGGCAGCGATTTGTGTATCAATAGTTTAACCAAACATGGGGGCTGCTAAATTCCGTATCTCGAACCGTTTAGCATTCAGACGCTACTTTTGAGGGACTGTCGCGGCGGAGCCGAACGGCAAAAAACTGGGAGGGACCTCCGCGGTTGTGTTAGCGAGCCGCTTCGTTCACTTTTCGTTATCCTGCCAAGTTTTATTTTATTTTCTCAGCTTACTTTCACTGAAAATCAGTAGTCAAACGATCCGCGCCGATTCGTAGTGTTGCATAGTCCGTATATTCCAGAATGTTCTGCGCGAGTAGGCGTCCTAAATCTCAAAAACATGTCAAACATGTTAATCCTGCTCGTTAGATGATTCTTTATGTGGCGACAATGATATTTTTGATGTTATTTATAAAAATTAATAACGTCTAGTGGATAGCCAATTTATTTGGGTTGTTGGTCTAGCGTTCAACGATCGTAACTGCAGGACTTACGGTTTGATTCCCGTCCAGGGCAAACATTTTTGTAATGATGACGAGTGTAATTTAACCTGTATATACACTTAACATAAAAATAACATCACGCCTATAATCCCCGAAAACATATCCAAAGGAGTGTATACACTCCCGCGTTTCACCAGTTACGTTTTCGTCCTGAAATAGGAGTTAAGGCTGTTGCCATACATCTTGCGATTGCCCGACGCCACAGATTGCCATATCTGTATATAAACTATATTTATAAGTATTTAAAAAATAACGTTACGTTACGTTATTTAAAAAATAGTTAATGTATATTTATAATTGGCTCTTCTTAGCTTGGAATCAGACGGCCTTGTATGAGTTATCCCAAGATTATTATTATTTTCAGTATAATATACATTTTGAGTCATCCCAACTACGCATTTCAGGTTTGCTTTTGCGTCGCTACTACTACCTGCACATTAATCATAACTAACATTAAATATTTCCGGCAGAATTTTTTGGGTTATTTTCATTTTAAATCTAGGTCACGGTTATACGTCACAAAAAATAGTTTATGCATACAACAAAAGATATTTAGACTTAAATGTCTATAACAAAAACTATAATCGTCCTGTCGACTTTACAGTAAATTTAAACGAACAAAGGAAAATTAAAATGTTTTGTAATGTATGATAACTATATACTCCGACAAAATAATTGTTATATAATACCTACAAAACAAATTGTACTTTTCTGATTAACAGTGCTATTAAATATGTTTATCTCGTGACCTTCAAAATATAAAAATCCTTAAACTACACACCGCTTTATCGCATATACGGTTTTTAGGTTAGCCCCACTAGTTTCAGACCTATTCGAGGTCCTCGACTATCTCCCGCCGATCGCAGCGAGCTCGTGGTGAAGCTGACAAGAAATCCCGAAAAACATGCAAAGTTAAGCCGCTACATAATTTAACCATGTATATAGAAGTTCACAAAACATTAAAATTGGTAAACAACATCTTTAAATAATACATTTCTCTTGCTTTTATCAATATGCGAAGTAACAGTATTTAATCACTACCAATTTCCACGTATTTCTATTTCGTCATTGTGGAATATAAAAGAACTTGTCTATAAAGATATCAAAGCCGTATATAGAATTGGTCTACTATTAAGGTTTGCTGTCCACGGACCAAATCGCTATTTTATACTAGGCTTGATTATAATCAATAAATTCTTAACTCGTTACTCGTTCTTGGTGAAACGGGTAGCTAATTAGTAAATTAATGTTTTGTAATTGTATCGCTATGCATTATATTAAGTTTAATATTAATTATAAGACAGTTCTAGATTACCGTGACCTTCAAAACTTTTTGCCAAGAACATTGTATTAACTATGGAATCTTCCATAGTTATTTTATTATAATACTTCATACACAATTGTACCAGAAGTGTTCGGTACAATTAAAAAATCATAACATCTATTTTGTCTTGAAATAAATGCAACTGATAAAAATAAAAATCTAAGTGATCTAAACTAAGCAGGTATAATTATTATTAAATTTTTAACAATTATACTGAGTATACTTATTGTCCTTAATAGTCCTATTCCTATTTACGAACAGTCCTGGCGCGATAGAAAATATTAACTAACGCGAGCCTCCAATTGGGACTGCTGCCTCGTTTCTTAATCTTGTCACGTAAAAAAAGACGAAAATGAGGGAACACGAGACAATTGATCACTGATGTTCAAATATGAGATGATTAGAAACATTGGTATTTCAACTACAGTCACTCTCGGTCTCTCTCTCTATCTCTCTATCACATTCTCATCTTTGTTCAATGCTACCCACGTCATTGTCACAAAAGAGTCCAAAAATAAGCCGTCGGAGAAATCATGTTTGTTTTGAAACCGTATTTTATCTGAGCACCTCTCTATTTTCCTACCATCACACCACTTCCTTAAAGACCTGTTAACGATTATACAACTGTTTGTTTGACTACATCGAGTCAGTTCAAAGCTGTTTCAGAGTTTTAGGATTGTTTTACAAGCGGTCTTATTCCGATATCTACGTGTACTGAGAATGAATTCTTCAAAGTTGCCGCAGAACTCTCCATATAATGGGCTTAGATTATTAAGTTTTTAAAGTTACTGCTTATTATATCAATTTTGGCTAATCCGTTGGTTGGACGGCTAGTGAACCTGACTGTTAAGCCAGGAGTTATCAATTCATTTCCCGTGCAGACCAAACAATAGGATAAAGAAGGACACGACCTGTGACTCTGTTCTTCTCAAGCGGAGATGCGCCTTTCAGATATTTACCAATTTCGAAATTTCTCCTACTCGTGCCTGCTTTCAAAATTGACTGAGTTTAGTTAGCCCAATACAGAATTAGGTCCAGTAGGGCTAGTGTCATACAAACCCAGATAATAAGAGCAAG
>DVOY01000669.1:0-10660 GCA_018237585.1 Apyrrothrix maculosa | reverse complement strand
CAGCAGTAATTAGAGAGACAGTACCGTGTCGACGACATGTAAGTTTGATAAGACTTACTATAAAGACATCAGACATCAGACATCATATTAATTAGTTGTATGGTTATGTTAAAGGAAATTTTAATACGATAAGATTTTATTCCAAAATATCAATCGAAATACATATACCAAACTATTCCAGATAATAAAAAAAACCGTAACATCACGCCTGTAATCCCCGAACAGGTGGGCAGAGGAGAGTAGTACACTCCCACGTTTCACAATTTATGTTTACGTCGGTCAGTCTGTTGCCATACATCGGGCACAAATTCAAACTCGAGCCACTACTAGAAATTCTAATCTTAAAAAAATCCAATACTGCTCAACCTGGATTTGAAGCCAGGACCTCTCGATCAGCAGTAGTATCCAAACAATAGTATCATCAAAACGGGTTAATTACCCACATCGTAATTATTATACTTTCAAAAATTCAAACGAAATTTCTAGTCGTATTTGAAAAGTTCATACATAACAACCAGTAACAATGAGTAACAACCAGTTCTCAATAATTAAGTTGTTAAATTAAGGTAGCAAAATTGCCTGTTACCTATTGCCTGCAAAAAAATGCCTATTGCCTGCATTAATGCATACGATTTGTTTTAACCGGAAACGAAAGAAATTTAAGAATGAGAAAAAAAATATTTAATACAGATAATAAATAACAAAATAATATAGTTATTGCCATTTATTAGAATAGTAGTAGATAAAATCAGGTATAATGATATCCTACTTTTCCAACATAGGATGGAACGTTGGGTGAGATGGAAATATGCAAAGACGAAAGTGGAGAGAGAGTCCCCTGTCCCCCGAGCGATGATATTGATGAAGACGCCAATGACAATGACCGTTCCGTTGAAATTAAACATTGCTCCGTACGTACACTCTCAAATGTAAAAATAAAGTGAATAGCTCTTAACTGAAAATAATACAATGTAAGGTACAACGTTACATTTTTAAACAAATTCCAACAACAAAACAAGCTCCTTGTAACGAACATTAAAATCAGTGAACGACAGAGATTGTTCAGCGCTTGAATGGTTGCACGAGTGCACTTACATAAAACAGTACGTACACATTCGTCATAGTCAGCTTTCTGCTCAAACGTTTTTGTTTTAACTAAATTTGATAAATGTTTTCATGCGTCACATTTTTTCTAATTTATTGGTGTAGTAAATAACTGAAAGCATAAACTTTATACAACATTTACAAGTAACTTTTATTGAGAAGATGACTTTGCGTCAGGTAATACGGAAAGGTCTTTGGATCCATTCTTTATACGTATTTTATACGTACGTTGTGACGTAGCGGCGTATACCAAATACCACTACACTACACATTATTTTTACCGTGGCTGGAACAGTAGCTAGGTATATAAATGGTTTCATGGAAATATCCCTAATGATTTTGGCGAAATTATACCTATGATTTAGCATATATTATTATAATAATATTTATGTATTGAGATGAATATACTACATATGAGAGGAAACAAAAGATGATGAGCGGACCTTGTTCCTTTCTACAAGTAGAAATGCAGCTTAGCCATCATAATAAAATTCGAACGGTTATAGAAAATTACACATAATATTTATGTCACGATTTGAGTTTTAATAATATTACCATAACACTATAATACTTGTTGAGAATAGGTTAATGGAACCTATGTAAACTAGCCACACAGTCATAATTTAAAATTTGCCGCACTTCGTTTCAAAGTTATTATTCAAAAATGTATTTGAAACGTCACAATATAAATAGAAATAAATATTTATATATCATTTACCAGAGTTTTGTTTATTACCTGTCCATAAACAGCTTAATGTTAGTTAACATGTCGTGAATTTGACTTCGACTGCCGGATAGCAATTTGCCTTATCAATTGTTGTTTGTCAATTAAATCCTTATATTATAATTAATTATTCTTAAGTATATCTCATTAACAGAATTAAGCAGTAAAATTGAATTATATTTTTTAATCAGTGTAATGTTATGACAAAAATTAAAATAGCATTTCTATACATCTGTCAAAGACAATATCAATAACGTTATTTCCGCTGCGTGAACTCCCTCTAGGAGCTACTTTTGCAAATTAGAATTGTCTTGTGGTGTGGTGCAGAAAGGTGGAATAATTGCCAAGAATTCCTTGAATTCTGCATAGTCGTTTCGTTTAGTGAATAAATTTAATCCATAGTAAGTATATACTGTTATATTTTTATTGGCGTGTATTACATTTATTAATAATTCGATTCTTATTAGGTTACAGTTTACAGTGAGAGTAGGTTTAGCCGGGGAAGTATTGACGTCACACACGTGATTTTTCAGTAATTCTAACATATTTCACATAAATTATGATTTACTTGTAGGTTTATATAAAGCTTTGCTTGCTGATATGTTAATTTATCCGTATGTAATTGAGTACTTTATTGATTTATCATTCCTGAGTTGCATCGGCAACGCGTGCTATTTCGATCTTTAGCTACTATTTCTATGACTTTTGACTAAAGGTCAAGTTTACGGTCGCTGCATTACAGTATTTTCTCGGAATGCAGTTCATTGGACATAGAGGCCCTGAAAATTTACATCTGTAATATATCTCTTTAATGATTCGCATGTTATGTAATCTCATGGCTGAAAGTGGCTTGTAAATAGTATAGATAAACGAGAAGTCCCATCGACCCTGACATAGCTGGCACACTTTGTTAATAATCACTCTTGCTCCCTTGTATTAAACGTCATAGCTGCATTAGTGCGCCGACTTTTTGCTGTTTTTATTTTATAAATTTCAGTGCCTATTATCGGATGCTACATGGTCGTTGACCTCGAAAAGCATAAAATTCGAGAATAGAAATTATATATTCTTAGACATATTTACTTATTAAAGTTACTGCCAGTCATTATACATGCAGTAATTAACGAATAATTATAATGGAAGTCATAATCTTTGCTGCTCAGTATTAATATAGATACTTTTCAGGGAAAAATGTCCCCCCCATACTATGCTGATCTTGGCAAGAAGGCCAATGATGTCTTCGGCAAAGGATATCACTTTGGTGTGTTCAAACTTGACCTGAAGACAAAGAGTGAGTCTGGTGTCGAATTTAGCAGTGGCATCACCTCTAACCAGGAGAGTGGAAAGGTAAAAATACATATCGAATTATCATCAAAATTTTTTAAAATTCATTTACATATTCAAATTTCTTTAGCTAGACTTTTGTCTAATGCTTTTTTTTATGTTTGTAGGTATTTGGCAGCCTTTCCTCCAAATATGTAGTGAAAGACTATGGCCTAACATTCACAGAGAAGTGGAACACTGACAATACATTGGCCGCAGACATCACTATTCAGGATAAAATCGCCGAAGGCCTTAAGGTCACTCTCGAGGGTACTTTTGCACCACAGACTGGGTATATTTTTTTAAATATGTAGTAATATTGAAACTTTATCCTTCACAAATTGAATTGGTTGCTGTCTCTTATGTTGTAGGAGCAAGACCGGCAAGCTCAAGACCTCATTTGCCAATGAAACAGTAGCTGTAAACACCAATTTTGATCTGGATCTGGCTGGCCCCATTGTGGATGTTGCTGCTGTATTGAAATATCAAGGTTGGCTTGCCGGAGCCAACACCCAATTTGACACACAGAAAGCCAAATTCTCCAAGAACAACTTTGCCTTCGGATACCAGACCAACGAGTTTGCCGTACACACTAATGTGTGAGTATTATACGCTAAATTATGCTAGGCACATACAGAATACATAAATCATACAAATAACTCCTCTGTAATTTTATCATTGTTGTAATGCTAAGGCGATGTAATAATATTTAAAGTCTACTTAAAACTAAAACCTTGACATATTTATATATAAAGTTATAGCCAAACTGTGTATATATGGTACAATTTAATAATTTAAACACTTGTCACACACAATTTGCAATCTAGGTCACAGAGACACATTATGCAGTACCAATTACCTGTGTGTATTGATTTTATGATGTTACATAACATTCATGGCTACTACTAATACTAGTGCTTAGCAAGGATGTCATCTTCCTTTTGTTGTATTAGCAACCAGTTCTATCTAGATTGACTAAGAACTGAACACTTCAGATTTCCAGTGATGTACTACTTTTAAAGACACTGACGATGAGTCATATGAAATTTTATATTTAATACATAGGTGAATTCAGTTGAAATTTTCCTGCTGTTAAATAAGCATTGTGAATTTAATTTATAGTTGTGTATGTTTGATTTAATGTGACATTATCGAACTATCACTTAATATCCATCTGTTATTGAGAAAATTCTCATATGTGGTTTCCCAGGACCTTAAAATCAGTGTTTGCTTTTCGAATCACTCTACCATTGAGGCAGTAAAATACCTATAATTTTTAGCATTAACATGTGGAAACAGAAAAATATCATCTACCTCTTTTAGAGAATACATAAATACATACATATCTTCACACTGGGTCCCTTATGGAGTAGGCAGAGAGCATAATGCTAAATATCTCTATCCTTAACCTACTTACCGACCTGCCATGTGTAATTCCATCACTCTTAAAGCATACAATTACAAGTAGTGTTTATTAAAGCATTGAAAGGAGTTGATTGTTATTGTGAATGTATACCTATTACTAAGTATCAAGTGCTGTTACTCAGCTTAGTGTTTGGTTGTCATATTCTTGGAACAGAAACAATGAATTAAACAGAAACAATGACTTAAAATACTGCTTACTGGCAAAAGAAATGCAGTACTAATCATAATAAATTTTGGACAATGTGTAACTAAATAAAGGAATATATTATAAATTGTGTGAACAGTGACAATGGCAAGGACTTCGGCGGCTCCATCTACCAGAAGGTGTCGGACAAGTTGGACTGCGGTGTCAGCACGAAGTGGACCGCCGGCTCGTCGGACACGCTGTTCGGCGTCGGCGCCAAGTTCGCGCTGGACCAGGACGCCTCCCTCCACGCCAAGATCAACAACAAGTCGCTCATCGGACTTGGCTACCAACAGAAACTTCGCCCAGGTATCTTTTTATATCACATATTTTGCTTGTTGAGGATCAGATATTTCAAATTTATTCTTGTGTCCACGTTCGTTTTACATTTACACAGTAATGTTGTTTTGTTGAGATTTTTATTTTTTTGGCTATTCCATGTCCAGTACTGTTAACAAAATGGTAAATATGTAAATTGAAACAGAATCGAGTAAAAAACTATGGTGTACAAAAATATTTTATTTAAAAGTTTGTCTTGAGTAGGCTCACAATATTATCTTGATGAAAAATGCCTATTGCCTATTGTTATCAGCAATCGTACGATCTTTTATTATGCTCTATTCTTGTCGCGCACCGTTGCGATATCTTACGCGTTATCTATGAAACTGAGAGTCAGATGATTTAAGTGTGTTACATAACGTGATTTGTCGTATTGCAGGCGTGACTCTGACACTGTCGGCGGCGATCGACGGGCAGAACTTCAACGCGGGCGGCCACAAGGTGGGCGTCGCCCTGGAGCTGGAGCCCTAGGCATTTATTGGAGCCACCGGCTTATAGACTTGTAGATAATACGTATTGCCACACACTGTTATAAATAACAGATGGAAACGACAAATCAATATACACATTATCATTAATTGTCCTGTATGTGATGTGTACTGCGCGTTTAACGCTACACTATTTAGCTGTTCTCAAGTCCTGTACCCACGAGTATATCGTTATAAATGATTGCAAGTCGTCATTATTACAGTTTGGGCGGACGCGCAGCTTTCCTATTAACGTAGATGTTAGCGTCTCTTCATATTACTTATATATAAGCACGCGTCGTTCCAAGCATCCTCAATATGTTGCTAAATATTTTATCTAATTCAAATAACATTATTACTGTCAGTCGACAATGTCTTGTAAATAAGCACCACTGGTGTGCATCTGTATTGATTGATTGAGAATAAAAATGAATAGTCTGTTGGAATCAACACTTTGTTGTTTTAATAAAATACTTGCGTATTTCATTTCCCTTCTACTTCTTTTGGCTCCTTTCGTGCTTTACTGATATGAATAGTCAAATAATGAATAGGTACCATAATACGATACAATACAAAGAATCAAGATTGAAAAAAAATACAAACGGCAGTTGTGGCCATTGTGGGATGTAAACATATATGGTGAAACGTGGGAGTGCTACTACACTCTTCTGCCTACCTTTTCGGGGATTACTGGCGTCAAGTTACGTTACAAACGTCAGTATAGTTTTAATGTCTCAGTTTGTGGTTTGCGATATAATTTTATAAGTATTAAAATTAATTGTAACATAATTGAAAATAAGCAGTGACTCAATTTTAAAGTTTTTGATCAGTTTGATTTTTGAAAATCAGGTCTGCGAACTTACAAACAACTCCCATTAAGTAAGAAGTAATAATGATAGTAAAACGGTATAAGCGTATAAAACTGATTATCAGCTAGATTACGATAAACAACAATATTATGTGATATAATATTTATTAATCAATAAACGCCACATGTGTTGGCAAATAAACTATTGAATCATTTCCTCCTCCATAAGCTTGGCCATCCACTCGGGCTCCGCGGCCGCGATCTTCTCTATGAGGCTGTTGACTTGGTAGCACAGGCTTTGGATTTGCTTGTCCCACTGCGGCAGGATCTCGCGGGCTGGAGAAAAGTGATTTCTCTATTTAGTAAAGAAGAATCAAAATAAGATCAGAATAATGAAAGACTATACTATATTAGGTAGCGCTTGTTATGTGCACAGATTAAGCAGATTCCATTATGCAGACTGCAGACTGCGAAAGAGTGGAATATCCTGCCGGCATCTATTGTTCTCGATTCATACAGCCTGGAGTTATTCAAGACAAGAGTGAATAGGCACTTGCTAGGCAAGCGTGCTACATCCTAGGCTGCATCCCGCTTGCCATCAGGTGGGATAGCAGTCAAACGCGAGCCTCTAGCAAAATAAACAAAAAGACTGACTTTCGAAATGCACGACGGAGCTGATCTGGTCGATGTAGCCGTTCATGCGCGCCTCGCTGATCATGTGGCTGGCGATGCGCTCGGCGCGCGCCGGCGGCGTCTCCAGCAGCGCGCCCAGCTCCTCGAACGTGATGTTGTTGTACAGCTTGCTGGCCGACAGCAGGTTGTGCTCGAACACGGCGCGGTCCAGGATGGTGGAGCCGTCCGCCGTCGTGGCCTGTCGGCGCGAGTCCATCGTTAAGCTACGTCCACATTATATCGTTTCGAGTTATCATGCCGTTGTTGAGTGTTGATTTGTTATCATTAAGCCCAGTCCAAATTTTTGTATCACATCGCTTAACTTTTATAAGGCTCGTAGCACATATTATTATAATACGACGGTATATCAACCTATTTGTTTTTAATTAAAAGAGCCTTGGATTACTTTTACTGATTGTGAGATCTGACACATATTTCTAGCAGCTTTCTATACTAACTTCGGATAAACTGACGAAATTATTTAATTACCATTCAGGGGTACTTTTACTGTCATGAGTTCTAGGGCCGGGTAGAACCACGAATAATTTTTACCTTCTAGTTCGGGGATTATAAAGAAAAAATAGCTTGAAAACCACTTTTTAGGAGTTCCGATACGACTGCGTTAATGTCACATGGGAATGTCTTACAGTTAGTTTCAAAGTTAAAGAGACGGCAGAGAGAGACATAAGTTGTCCGTATAGAGAAAAAATCTGACAGCCCCGTCCGTGTAGTGGTTAGTGAACCTGACTGTTGCGTAGGGGGTTATCAGTTCGATTCCCATCTAGTACAGATATTTGTGTGATGAGCACAAGTATTTGTTCTGTGTCTGGCTGTATAAATGTGTGTAAAAATATTTATACATATAAATACATATTACATACAGTTTGTCAGCTGTCCAATTACCATAACACAAGCTCTCTTATTGCTTACTTTGTGATCAGATGGCCGTGTATGATGTCCCAAGATATTATTATTATCATCTAGCTAGTGATAGTATCGGCTGTACATCGTTAATCATGATAAAAGACAGCAGAGGCCTAAGATTGTGATATGCATTAACATGCACAATAAAAGATATGGCTATATTGAGAACTTACTAAAAATTATTATAGACTAAGTATTGTCAGAAATATATAGTGTCTTTTAAATGACGAACAGTACAGACAGAAGAAGGAATTAGTACCAATTGATTTGTTTCATAAGTAGTAGATATAATGGACACAATCATTGGTTAAGTGGTTGGAAGAGCGACCATTGAGCGAGAGGTCCTGAGTTTGATCCCGGGTCGGCTACTATTGGATTTTCTTTGCTTGAAATTTCTAGTAGTGGCTCTGAGTCTAGATTTGTGCATGGTTTACGGCAATAGGCTCACCCCCTATTCCATAGTGGAACAGAAAGGCAACTTGTGAAACATTAACCTGCTTACCCCTTTGAGGAGATACTAATGTGATATTACATTAGTAAATATGATTCCACGCTCAGTTGTAAAATTTGTGGTATTGAAGTAACCACAGACACTGAGTTCAGATGTTTCTTAAAAGTGGTAGATAATTTCTATTTGATCACTTTGTTTCCTGTATAGATTCAGTTTTTTTTTTTATATTGAGTACAGATATATATGCAATGCAGTATACATTAAACATCAAGTATTTACTTACATTGAATTTTCATTTTCTATGACTTTTGTAATTAAACTACCTTCAATAGATATAATATGATAAAATATGGAAAAAATCATACTTTTTGATGAGTCTGCATTAAAGCTTCAAACTCGTGAAGCTCTGAGCGACGAATAATGCGGTCCAAGTACATTTTCTCTAAAATGGAGTATGCAGGTAACTGCTGGCACCTCTCGTCCTTGAACAAAGTCGCCAACATTCTGGATCTGACTTGGCCTGTAACGATGATAAATCAAGCTGCAAGTCAGCACATTAAAGTTTCGAACCCTTTATAATAAATACAAGAGTATCATGCTATTTATTGGATGTTTTCACTCTTCTTTTTTTCATTCAATCATTTATTTCATTCTTTTTTTCTTTCTTTCATATTTTTGATGCCAAATGAGGGTAAGACAAAGTATATAAAATATAAATTGCTAATTATTTATGTTAATCCCTGAGGAAATTGAATTGTTTTATGTGGAAGAGTACATACTACATTGAAGAGGGATATAATAATAATGGATTATTTATAAAATATGCTCAAAAATCTCTATTCTTCTGTTCTATCTACATAAGATAATTTAATGTGATATGTGATAAGCCGAGATTCACAGAAACATATTTTTGCATTTCGTAAATACCAATTATTTCATATTGGCAATACTAATTTTATTATAATATTTGATGATTTACACCCTCATTAATTGATAAAAATAAATACATTATTAATGGATGCTAATTTTCTATTAATAACTACATTGGGTGAGGCTTTTATTATGGCTGTAATAATATATCTAGTTGAAATAATGTTTACCTGCAGACGCTAGCACCGTGCAGATGAGAGCATTTCTCAAGCAAGTCATCCTTTCATCCTCGTGTATGATATTGCGATATGAGAGCTCGTTGTATCTCTGTGCGGCTTCAATGAATTTCCTGGAAATATGATTCTATGAGAGCAAGTAAAATATGCATTAACACTTATTAAAATAAACTTATTCTTTGCTGGTCTGTTAGTCTAATAATTGTGGACACTGATGACTGAGATAAAGATTTTTCTGTGATACCACCTTGAACAAATATGCGATATGAGTTCAGAATAATCCCCTAATTTCTTGGTGGGATATAAACAACTGGTGAAACATAAGAGTGTAGTACACTCCTCTGCCTACCTCTTCAGTGATTACAGGTGTGTTATGTTAAATTTACAATCAACATACATACAATTTTAATTCATTATATGATAGGGTTGTTGGAATGTTTAGCTGTAATCTAAACGGATACAAAAAACAGACACATCTTAAGATACATGATGTAGGCAGAGTGTAGTACACTCCCACATTTCACCGGTTATATTTATAAACAGGGGGGTAAGCCTATAGCCATACTCCGGGCACAAATCCAGACTCGCAGCTACTACTAAAAGTTTCCATTAGAAAATCTAAGTTACATTATAATTTAGAAATAAATAAATAAGTTAATACCCAATCCAGGTTTCGAACCCAGGATATTACGATCAGCAGTCACAGTTGCAACCACTAAACGAATGAGTCAGACAGTGTTTGTAGATTTAAAAAATGTAAAGATTAAAATACCTCCTATAATCCAGCACCCTTGCATAACACACTTTGTAGTAAATTTGCAACTGTTCATTACTAGTCTCAGCCTGGAGTAGAGAGGCCCTGTTGACAAACGCTTCTGCCTGCACAGGGTCATCCACTTCCAGATATAATCGAGCTATTTTTAAATAGGTCTCAAGTTTGTAGTCCACAGTGTATTGCCTGTAAAAATATTATGTCTTATATTACAGTCCAGATATATTATATTTATATGTCTTATATTTATATGTTGTATGCTACAACCAAGATATATTGCATTTAAACATATATTTCACATTTCATAAGACTATACCTAAGGTTAAATCTTATGAGAAATAAAAGATCTTTAAACTTAAAA
>DVOY01000668.1:0-10663 GCA_018237585.1 Apyrrothrix maculosa | reverse complement strand
CTGGTGCGCGGGCGGCGGCGCGGGCGTGGAGCGGCGCGAGCCCGAGTCGCTGGAGGCGTCGTCGCGCTCAGCGCGGTGCGCGTCGCGCGCGCCGGCGTGCGCCGCGTGCGCGGCCTGCGGCGATGACAGCAGCGCGTGCAGCTTGGCGCGCTCGGTCTCCACGTCGATGGCGATGTGGCGCTTCTGAGCTGGTTTTCGCTCTTCCGCTGTATCTTGCTGGGACGAGGACGCCTCTGCAGGTTTCGACGTCGAGGTAGCGGGCCACTCACAGTTCTGCACGGCGTGTGCGATGTGATGCAGTCTGGTTTCCAGAGCGCGCTCGGAGAACCACTGTTTCGGCGAGAGGGTCTCCTCGATCCTGCCCAGCTTGGCTAGAGTCTCTAATTCGGAGAGAGCGTCCGTATCTTCGTCGTTGTCCCGATCGCACGTGTTGGAGGTCCGCTTGCTACGTCGCAATGACATTCGCGTTTCATTAGTTTCGGTGGACTTTTCATCTTCATCGGATGACAGTTTTTGTGACTCAGTTTTTGACGCATATTTCGCATACCATTTACTTGCGCATTCAGCGAATGGCAGTTTGGCGTCACAAAATAGCTTGTTGTACGTGTCACCCAGTCCGTGTCTGAAAATAAGCATCGATTTCAATGATGTGTACAATTTGCATTCAAAACGATTAATGTTTATTAGTAAAAATTAGCAAGTCTTTTATTATATAGAAGACGAATTATTGAACCGAACCTGGATGGTAAGTCCCAAAATATAGAGAATAGCGAAAAATTCCGAAAGGAGTCCTTGGACGTCTATGTTAAACCCTAAATCTGCATTATTGTACTTTTGACTATATATATATTTCTCTAGCTTAAAAATGAAACCAATAATAATATGATGTTAAATTAATATAATAAAATTCTTAAAATCTCTACCTGTGTTTAAAATCATGGGCATTAAACACACTGTTAGTACAAATTCAAGGATACTGGCCAGAAAATAATGATTATTTTTGAAAAATTTGTAAAGAATAAGCATATGAAATTACACCATATCACATGAAACCACAATTCTACAACAAAAGATTAGATGCATTATAAAAACTGCCGTGTTGGTCGAGTCGATGTGAACGCGACTGGCGACCGAAGAGGTCCTAGGTTCGATTCCCCGGTCAGGTATTAGATTAGAGGAGTGATGTTACAAAAATGCTTTCATGCAAAAACTGGGCTATCAAAGACAGTAATTGTAGAATATTTACCGAGCTCGACTACATAATTAACATTCGGCGCAAGGAATATTAGTACCTCGATCGGCAATCGCTCTTGCAACCAACACGACCAACGAGACAGTCACCTAGGTGTATATACTTCGATCAATTCCAAAACATCCTATTAGAAGTTAGGTCACAAGTTCACACAATGATGGTTTGACAAAGCTGTATAGCAACTAGTAATATAGCTGTATCATCCTAAATTCTGCTACAAATGCACCCTGAATGACTGAGCACTTATTTCTATAAAGAAATAGCATTACAGCAATCCAGTATTATAACATTAATGGGTATACATGGGCCGAATGTTATTTATGTACAGTCCATAAACAAGGCATGACTTCAACAAGTTGACACATATTTTATTTGCTATCTCACATTCTTGAGAATATGAATTCATGCTATAGGAAAAGTTGCGAAATGTTTTGCCATACACAGGTTACATTGCCACACACCATACATAACCACAAAACAGTTGATTAGTGTTTTCAAAGGCCTTTAAGAGGGTAGAACTGCGCCTGTTTGTATGGGTGGTGCTTTATACGAATTAAGCAGTGGTAAAATATGTACAAGAGAAAGTAAAGGTTAATTGGTCATGAAGACATGGATAAGAATTAAATATTTTTTTGTTAACACAGATAAAAATATATATAAGTGTAGCGCACACGTGACTAATGTGGTCCTTTGCGTAAGGCTGCCCAATTGCACGCTCGCAGGTTGGACGTATAGTGATTATGTATTAAAAGACGACATAATCATACTTCTCGCTAATGGGACATCAAACGCTCTAGTAGTTTCCTAGCGGCAAGCAAGTGATAGTGGGGGCTGGCGCGGGGCGGGGCGTGGGACGTACTTGCAGACGCCGAGGACGAGCAGCTTGTCGTGGCGCGCGGGCTGCCACCAGGGCGGCGCGTCGGGCGCGCGCTCGCACAGCGCCAGGCGCGCGTCCAGCGCGGCGTGCGGCGCCACCTCCTCGCGCAGCACGCGCAGCAGGTCGATCCTGGAACGGGCACGCGGTCATGCATACTGTGACGTAGCTGTATAATTTGCACGCGAAAACGTACGCAGTAGAAATCGAATGTGAACTTTACATCTGTACATTACACCAATTCTTGTTACTACATAAACAAAATGAGATATTTGTTTTATGTAGGTAATAGAGCTGTTTATGATTTCTCGGGAGTGACAGCCCTGTATACTAGATATTTCCATCTTGAAAGTTGAAGACACGACAGTTTTATTTGCTGGTCTACATGTACTAAACTAGCAATCAACCTGTGACCAGCCTCATAAGATAGTGATAGTTACAGAATAGATACTTCCTATTGCTGCAATCCTATTAGTCATTAACACTTGACAAGTCTTATAAGCAAGCATACCTACAATCTTGTTCAAGTTAAAAACCTTGTACCTCTTACAAAGTGCATAATACAATTCAGGTAAAAAAAAGAAAATTCAAGCAAATGAGTCAAAAAGTAAGCAATTAATAATTTGTGTGAAATATCTCTGATACAAGTAGTGTTATCATCAAAAGTATGACATAGGCTATGTTTTATATCAATTATTCCCGTTATCCTGGTTCCCGTTATCAACTTGTATTAAAATAATGTACCTCTCTAATGTAGCTATGGCTCGTTCTTCGCCTATGGGTTCTGCTTTAAGGTCGGCGCGGGTGGGCAGCTCGGCTTCTCCTACGGCTAGGCCGCACTGCCGCTTGCACATCGCCATAAAGGCTTTCAGGTAATCCGTAAGAGCGTCATCACTCTTCGAGTCCAGACGGGCCAAGGATCTAAATCGACTCCAACGGAGACTCTTGGTGGCCGGATCGAACTCCACGCCATACGAGGCCACCGTGCGCCGGAACGCCTCCTCGTCGGCGCGCGTCCAGCGCCACTGCGACACCTCGTCGCGGGCCAGCTGGTCCATACGCTCCCGACGCTCCATCTGATGAAGTAAAATTCAGGATAAAATTTAAAATGCCCAATTTCAATAACTAGCGCCGACAAGAGTTACATTAGTATGTGTATATTATTTCTAAATAATTTCTATGGCATAAAAGTTAATCTCTTGGTCGCGTTCGTCTAAGTCTCAATTTCTACGTGCCTCTCTAAAGAATTACTTGGAATTTAATAAAGTTTTATAAATGGGCAAGATGGGTGAGGTAGGTTTAAGTGTATAATTTATAAAGTAACTTGAAAATTGCCTGACCTGTGTCTATAATATATACAATCCAGTCTAATTTTTCATTTGTGTTAATCGTCGTGGTAATATTTTACGCTGCAAGTCGGCATGACGGGAAGCGATAAGGAGCACATACATCAGAGGCTTAGAATACGTGAGAGGTGGCACCTTGGCCCGCTGCTGCAGCTTGAGCTCCTCGCGCTTGTAGTTGCGCTGGTAGGCCGTGATGAGGCGGCGCAGGCGCGTGTTGAGGTCCTGCATGGACGGCCACAGGTGCGAGCCGGCGCGCTCGTCGTCGGCGCGCGGCGACGCGGCGGGCGACGCGGCGCCGGCGCCGCTCGACACCTCATCCGTGCAGTCCTCGTCGCCCACGACGCTGCCGCGCACCTTGCGCTCCTCGCTCCTGGTTCGCAGTTGTTACATTTTTGAAGTAGATGTTTCCGTCCTATTTATCATTGCAATATTAAATGGACCGACTTACGAAAAATAAAGTTGTATACTCGTGTACGAGGAGTGTGATGAAAGTGAGATAAGCACATCGGGCTCGATGGAGATATCTGGCATTTGGTACTCTCCGTCTACCACGTGAGGAGGCCGACAGGATGATAAGTTAATAAAATGTTTAAATACACTCCCCTCGTAAATTTCACCCTAGCAACAATGAAGCGACGTATGTTAAAGGTACGATTTTAAACCCTAAAAATGAACTCGCAGCCGACATTAAGTAATTTCGTAACAATGATACTGATACGAATAAACATGCGTCTACGTATCACGTATCGCTATCGAATATTTAACGAACTCGCTTACAAGTTACGAAAGACTCCTGACTTACATGTATAACTACTGTGTCACATATGTAGCTGTGGGCGGCGTGCACAATCATAATGACATCTTTTAGCATGTACGTACAAACATTTACAGCAATAAACCCCATCAATTTCACCTATGCCTTTGAAATAGTTTCCAATAAGTGTGTGTGGCAAGATCGACGTAACATGTCCGCAGGCGTGCGACTCACTTGATGTCGGTGCACTCGGCGTCGTCGGGCGGGCCCAGCTTGTCGACGTAGCACAGGCGCGGGTCGGAGCGCATGGCCAGGTAGTTCTCGTAGCCGTGGCGGTACGTGCCCACCAGCAGCGCCACGTCGCACTCGGCGTCCCACCACAGGCGCGGCGGCGCGCTGTCCACGCCGCGCGGCACGCGCATGCCCAGCGCGCTGCGACGCGGACACGACTGTTAGCGCTAGCGGAATACAATGCTCCGAAATGCTCCAGCTAATGGGTGAGCACTAGTAAACCATTGAACAACCCAATTACTTGAACACCCTAATTTTCCGATGGCTCTGCTATAGTTAAATCACAATATTGATCGCTATCAGATATAAATTACGCAGCTCTCATATTTTAATATGCTAGAAAATTCAAAATTTAACTATTTATTATTTACCTGGCATGTGTCCCATTTTCGATTTGTGCCGCATAATCCCCGATAACTTCGTGTTTTATGTAATACATCATTCTAACTCGTAACAGTACTCTGAAACGATAAATAATTATTTTAAAATAAACACCGGTCGGTCTTCTCAGAAACATGTTTCCCAAAATGTTTTAATTTTTTCTTTTTGTCCCTTTTCTTCATACATCTTTGTAATTTTGGAAAGCTTTCACTCTATACATTAAATATACATATCTCATGCCAGGTTCCTTACGGGATAGGCAGAGAGCATGAAGTGTCAAATATCTATATATTTACAGACCTGCCGTGCAATACACACATACATTAAACAATATCGCGTCTATCGATTGCACCTTAATATGGTATGTGCCAGTTCACAATGAAGCAGTATTGTAAGGTATTCTCTAGGCGGCACTGGAAGGCTGGAAAACTTACATACTATTGGAACTCCAAAGTCTATCAGAACATAATAAATAGGTTTCTATTGGAAAAATATACAAGGAAATACAATATTCAAACTTACTTATTGGCGTGTCTGAACAAATGTTTTTTGTAACTGCTTTCTAAATACAGTTCGCAGTCATACTTTTCTATTGAACTCCAATGATTTGGGTCCTCCCACTTTTGTGGATCATTGGGCTTGGGCAAGTCCTTGAGTCGGTTCTTTTTCTTAGCGTTTCTTCCTCTGGGCACAGGATTGTGAAGACCACTATGATTTCTAGATATCGTCACTTCACCATTTTCACAAGGTTCAATAAGGTCCCAGATGAAATTACGAATTTTTTCATCTCCTTTATAATGGCGTAAGCAATATAAAACCTAAAAAATGCAAATTTGTGAATCAATATGAAAAGCTCAATTTAAAATAGGTTTGTAATTACGAAATATTTCAGAAATAGTGACAGTTAACTCAGTGAAAGTCTACACTTTCTCGGTATTAGCATGGCAAGTCATCATACAAATAATAACACCCGTAACTTAATGCAGGTTAATTGGAAAGTTGTTAGAAATCAATTGAACTTACAATAATTCTTGCGCAGTCTTCAATGACAGGTAGAGTCCATCCCTTCCTAAACTGATTCTTGTCTATGATTTCTTCCCATCGCGCCCATCTGAATTAAAAGCATCAATATTTATGACAATGAAAAAGATACTATTTATATAACATCAGATTTTATTCCATTATACTGAGTATATTATTTATCTTAAAAACTCCCATCTATTAATATTTTTAATGTACTACTGGCTTTTAAAAAAACATCACTGCTAGTATAATATATATAAGTTCTTTGAATCGGGACTCGACATTACTTTTTTAGGTATAAAAATTTTATCCAATGATTACATTATATTGACTGTTATTACTTTGTGAGATGAAACGAGACGAAAATAATTAAAAACGTTGCTATTAAATGTTTATGAATACTGAGGCAGTAGAACATATATTTCACACAAGTATTCTTATTCAAATTATAATGTTAGTATTCAGTTCGCTGCCTCGTTGGTTGCGTGTTGCAAGCGCGACTGATCGACACGGTGGGACATAACCGCAATTGGTGAAACGTGGAAATGTACTACACTCCTCTGCCTACCTCTTCGGGGATTACAGGCGTGATACGTTACGTATGGTAACAACACGCCTGTAATCCCCAACGAGGTAGGCAGAGAAGTATAGTATACACCCATGTTTTCCAGTTATGTTTATGTTGGACTATTGAATAGGGGACGAGCCTATTGCCATTCACCAAGCACAAACTCATGCTCCGAGCGACTACTTACTAGTAGTATATGCAAAATACTGTACTTTCCTTTCCTCGTATTGAAATAAAAAGATCATTACGTACCCAAAAGTAAGTAGTCCTCTTTCAATTTTGAAACATTCAGATCTAGTCCAAGAACCGTAGACCACTTCTTCATCTATAGGGACTCCTTCATGTCGCGGAACATAATCGTCACTTGCGTATCTTCTACCTTTTCGGCCTAGCTTGTCTTTTTTCTTTTTACTTCTAAGACTAATGCCTAAAAACATAAATATTGTTTTAGCGTTTGACCGCAACTGTTTTTACATACCAAAGCAGGGCTTGAGACTTTCCCCTCAATTGGATTATGCATGGAAAATACAGCGCGATACCGACTTTAGTGTTATTGGGGGGAAATTTTTAAATTGCCTTAAGGCCCCTAACAAAGGATAATAGCTGTTATCTAAAAATCAAGAAGTGAAATGACCGCTTAACATACTCGTAGTTCAGACTGTCTCGTGAAAATCTGTTACAATTGAAAAGCAGTTCACGCTTGACGTCGCCATATATTTGGGATCACTTGACAAGTTTACGAGGGCTTCATTTTTGGCCTACAATTAACGTTAATACTAAATACATGACCTATTATTAAAAGTAATGCAATTCTACCTTCTTCATCGTCATCGGAATCCGGTGTCACTTCCATATCTGACATTTCCATAGGACCATCATCATGTCCATATCGCTTAATAATCGTTCTTTTTCTTGGCTCAGTAACGATTAAGTCTTCATCTTCTTTTTTTTCAGTTGTGTCAATTTCTGCTTTTTTAGCCCACTTATTCCAAAAATCGGGATCTCTTATATCAATATCCGATCTCTGGTCTGTGGCAGCGAAGCTAGCTTTTGAAAACGTAGATCCTTTTTCAGATTCCATTTGTATAACCTGCGTCCTTCTAGCCAATATCATTTCTATATCTTCTTCACAGAATTTATCTCCAGCATTATCCTCGTCCATAACTGCACCATATGCACCCTTTTTAAGCAAGTCCTCAATTTCTTTTTTGGACAATTGTTTTAATCCAGCCTCTTTTCCTTGTGCTGTATTCATGCTTTGCAATATAGCCTTATCCAAACCCAATTTCAAGGAGGCTTTATCGAACATTTCCCTTTCATAGGTATTGCGACAGATCAATCTATAAATTTTAACCATTTTTTGCTGACCAATTCGATGACAACGAGCCTGTGCTTGTAAATCATTTTGTGGATTCCAATCACTGTCATAAATTATAACAGTATCTGCTGCAGTCAAATTAATACCCAAGCCACCAGCTTTCGTACATAATAAAAATACAAATCTGTCAGAATCTGGTTTTGAAAAACGATCTATGGCTTCTTGTCTTAAATTACCTCTTATACGACCATCTATTCTTTCATAAGGGTATTTCCTGAATACAAGATAATCTTCCAAAATGTCCAGGCATCTTACCATTTGACTAAATATAAGTACACGGTGACCACCAGCTTTTAATTTAGGAAGTAGTTTGTCCACTAACACCATCTTTCCTGATGATTGAATCAGGGCTTTATAATACGCTTCCTTGTCTTCTCCATTGCTCTGTTTATAATCAAATTGAATTTGATCTTCAGCGCCGTTCAACAGATATGGGTGAATACAGCACTTTCGAAGTTCCATCATGGTATTCATAAGGTTTGGAATATTTGTTGCAGACGCTGTTCCTTTCTGCAAGAAACTAAAATTCCTTTCCAATATGGCTCGATAATATTTTTTCTGTATGTTAGTTAATTCAACTTCAATAATAGTCTCTTCCTTAGGGGCTAAAGTTTTTTCTACATCTTCCTTTAGTCTTCTCAACATCATTGGTTTTAAGAGTGCTTGTAATTTATTTACTTCAGATTCGCTTTTGAGTTGACCAAATTCAGTGAGGAAGGCTTCACTACTAGAAAACTGAGCTGGTTCAAGAAAATTGAGTAATGAAAAAAGTTCATTAACATTATTTTGAAGAGGAGTACCTGATAGCAACACACGATGTTCTAAATGGAGCTGTCTTAATCCTTCCAGTAACTTACAATTGCGATTTTTAAGTCTATGGGCTTCATCTATAACACATATTCTCCAATTGAAGGATTTTAATTCCTGAAAATCCGTAACGATTATTTCAAAAGTTGTGATCAGCACATTAAATTTAGTTATTTCCTTTATTGCTTCTCCTTTACTATTCTTGTAATAAAATTCATACTCTTGTATCATACTTTTGCTTTGCTGAGATCCATGATACACAACAACATTCATTTCAGTCCAACCTTCAAATTCTCTTTGCCAATTAGGTATAGTCGACAAAGGTGCAATTATGAGAAATGGACCTCTAATCCCATATTCCCATACGGAATTTACGAAAGTCAAACTCTGAATAGTTTTACCAAGCCCCATTTCATCAGCCAATATACAGTTACGATTATTATGCCAAGAGAATAAAAGCCAGTTTAGACCTTCTAGTTGATAGGGCCGAAGTGTATTGCCGCCCTTATATAGCGGCGAATCTTTCAATTGCGCCCAGTTCTCTGCTGAAGGTCTTTTTTTGAATTTCCACCTGTCTTTAGGCGGGATTTCACTAAATACTTTGTATTGCTTAATTTTATCTACATCAATATCTTCTTCTAATTCCCAAGTACTATCTTCATATTGCAAACTTTTCCACTTAACTAAATAGTGTTTAACAACAGTATTATTAGCAGGATCTTGATTTTCCGACATGTCCAATATCCTTTCAACCTCGACATAGTCGGGATTAAATGGTTCATCATCTAGAAGTTCAAATATATTCATTTGTTGAGCTTGTTTTTGTTTGAAACGCTTAATTTTCGAGTATATTCGCTTATCACCTTTGTACAATTCTTCTTCGGTTTTCCATTCACAATGCAAATATGAAAAATTTCTGTATTTTACAAAATACTCTTCAACATCAACCATTACTGGTTTTTTGCTTTTAACATCTGAAAGATCCCTTTCATTTTCAATCTTAATAATTTCTTTGATATCTCTATCAATTTCAGGCTCAACCAACGCTGTTTTCTTTTCATCAACAACGTTTTCATTATTCTCTGAGTTAGTGCTTAATGTTACGTCATCACTATCTTTTTTATTTTCAGATGTTTCACCGTTGTCTACTTTTATTTCCGGTGGTGGTAATTCAATTTTTAATTCTCTCTTACCCATACGACATGCAAGGACGTTCTGTACAATCATAGAATCTTCTTCTGTAGTATTGACATATATATAATTCGGTTTTGGGGTACCTTCGGGTTTAAGGATTTCTTTGGTGTCAGAATTTAAATCTTCAAATTCCTTTTCTTGTTTTACAGGCGTTAACGTAAATTCGTCATCTGACAAACGGAGCATAACATCGTCTGTATATTTTTTGCGTTGAGTATTCCTAGCGGACCGTCGTTTTAAACTATCATCGCCTTCAGGAGGCGGAGAAGGTGGAGGCGTAGTTATCATATCATCAGGTTCACCGTCGGAATCTGGTATTAGGCCTCCTCGTTTTTTCTTTTTTCCACTGGGGGGCTTTTTAGTAATCAATTTTTTACAACTACCACTGGCTGATGATCTCTTTTTTGATGCTTTCTTCTTTTGACAACTAATATCAAGTTCTTCATCTTTTTCATTTTGTTCTCGTTTTGCTTCGGCTTCCTCAAGTAAATCTTTAATTGCTATTTTTGAAACCGGAATGTCATCAAAATCTGTAACATTCGTGTCGTCCAAGGTCAGATCTTGAGTATTTAACAAACTTTTACTTGGTTCAACAACCAGGCTACTGTTTAATGACATATCACTTAAATTATTGTCAGTATTATCCTTTTCTAATAATTCATTACCAGTAGTAGTGTCCGCCTGTATTTCGGCGATTCCTTTCTTAACATTTCTTTTTCTTTTTGGAGCATTTGGATCTTTTGGCTGTCGTTTCTTACGCTCTTTTACTGGCTTGTCTCCTACAATTTTGGCAAC
>DVOY01000667.1:0-10665 GCA_018237585.1 Apyrrothrix maculosa | reverse complement strand
GCAATAGAATCACCACGTATTCCAATTGGGACGTAAACGTAATTGGTGAAACGTGGGAGTGTACTACACTCCTCTGCCTACCTCTTCGGGGATTACATACAGGCGTTATGTTACATAGTATTTTAAGTCAGATAGATGTAACAAGAATCAATGTATTTAACAATAGACCTGATGTAAGTATTGAATGTTGTAGAACGACTTGGCAAATTGCATAGCTACACTTATTTCAATTATCTATTCAATGTTTGTATTACTCTGTTGAGGCTTGGAACGGTGAAGTAAAATATCGTCCCGAAACTTATATATCTTAGATTTCTCTAGAACGTTCTCAGAGGTATGTGAATATGACACCTTCGAATCACACTACCATACATATAAGCGATCCACTTTGACATATAAAAACCTAACGGCGATTGCACTTTCATTTATCTTTGTATATGTATATTACTTCGAAGCTCTGGTTATCGTAATTATCGAAAAATCTATGGTGTTGATGCCGTTCACGGTCAGCTCTACGGTGGCCCCAATGGCAAATTATTACTATTGTTTTCGGGATTTTTATTGCACGTTAAACCGTCGGTCGCCGATGTTATCCGAGGATAACAAAAAATCTTTGAAGGGATTCTAGATAGGACTCACGAAATCATCTTTCCTTAAATTGATTGAGCAATTCCAGCACTTTTTTCGCATAATGTATTTGTTATTCTATTGCGTTAATTATTGCGTTAACTATAATGACGTTTATAATCCTATATAAATAAATGATTTTGATTTTGACTTTGATTATTAAAATGTATTACTATGTGAAATTAATATATACATATATGTAGGCGTTGTTCTACGAGTCCAGTTTATTTTGCGCAGGCATTCTCTTTAGAACGGTTATTCAGTCTACTTGTGTTAATGGAGACATTATAACTTTAAACGATTGTAAATAATTTGTTGTTAAATTAAGTTTATCCACCTGCAAAATCAGGTCAGCTTGACAATAAGCTCTTTCAAAGATTGGGCGGAGCGAGGTGCGGTCCAGAGGCACATTAATTTGGCCACAAAAGGGCACGTCTACCAGTTATGTACTCTAATGTTTCAATAAGCTTTATTATTTTTTGCTATGAACTCAGTTATATCTTTGCTCATTAGTAAATAAATGCATTTCATAAATGATAATGTTAAATTGCATTTAGACAAGATTATATAAAATCACACTAACGAATAAACTGTAATTCACACCTGTACAGAAATATCTCTTATTTCAACATCATCCTGCTCGGATTTGAATGAGTTGAATTTCATTTACTAGCAAACACATACATATTTATGTACACAGAAACATATTTACACATACACATGTCTAAAATATGTATATACGTTTGTTTTAACACAATGGAAAAGTTATCTACTCTAATTTGTTGCATTAACGATCTTTCGCATTAAGCGCGGTACAAACTTTACCCAACCGTGGCGTAGTGACTTTGTTCCGTACGTGAAACAACGAACTGTTGCTCTCCCACTGACATTTCGCGATGTAAATAGAGCTCTCCAACTCCTAAATGCTGCTAATCAGAAGTTGTGGACGTTGCTGTTTCTATAAACTTTGCTTTAAAACCGACGGACCGAATTTTCCCGAGCAGATATTTTGTGTAGCTTTCGAGTAGACACTGATTAATGTCGATTGATGAAGTTTGGGAAATAGTATTGGATGGGGTTCGAGATGGCGGTTATGTAAGCATATAGAGCTTTTATACATAAAGAGCGTATAGTAAATTAAAAAGAAATCACTTATCTATGGAGAAAATATTAGTGTCAAATACGAATATGTTTGAACAATTATTGCTCTGTTATAGTGAAAAATGGTCACTAGCATTAATTATCTAACTACTCAGTAGCTCATTCACCCTGTGGACTTCTCATTCAAGAGTAGACAATGTCCGAAGTCGGTTTAATTTGCAGATGGTTCGCAATATGCAACTGCGCGGAGTCACAAGCGCTTTACACGTGAACATACAAATATGGACTAGAGAACGATCAAAGTAAAATATGGAAATAAAAATCAAATCCATTCACACTGACATACCCAAATTGCATTGTTTTCATTGTTAGATTACTGAGCGAATGTTAGCGGAGCAAACTTAATTAGCCGTTACAACATTTCGCAACCCATTTTTTGCAGCTCTCTGCACTAATAGAATTATCAATGATTGTAGAGAGAGAACTTGTGTCAATGGTCCTCTTGGCGTTTGCTTTTGTGAGTGTTGAAATTCAATTTCGCGGTTTTGTTAAATCTATGTCTTTTTCAGTTCTACTAACTCGTTTTACGTGACATTGCTATTTGCTGTTTTGCGTCTGAAATAAGTTGCAATTGGTATGTGAAATTAACAGATTGTTTTGCACGATATACTCTTGGTAGTAATTTTCAATTGTATAATGTTGGATATAAAGTTTATTTCACGCAAATAATAATAATATAGTTAGTAGGAATGAGTGAAGCCACAGTAGCGCACAAATTACATTGTTCTGGTGAAGCCGATGCAATGCGTTCGCGTAACGAACGCTGTGGGAGTGAAACTCAATTAGCGATTATAACATTTCACAGCTTGATTAAATTTTAGTATCAAACACATGCACACGCAGGAGTACTGTATTGCGCATTTGGTTTAATATTTTTTGTACTCTTACAATTTTTCGTCTGAGTAAAATTTCGTTTGTTCACTGCAATCAAGAACATGTCTGGTGTATTTTTTTTCCATTTTCTTACTAGTTAAGTAAAAAAGTTTACTTTTTATAATTCCCAGATTATAGGTCAATTATAATACTGTCGAAACAGTACGAGTATAATCAGTAAAGCATAAACTGGAAGGAGGCATTACGTATTATATTAATCTTCTTTCTTTCATCTTTCATACGTAGACACATAGATGTTTTAAAATACATGCATATATGCAGACAATATTGTGTAACTGGTTTGTAACTTGCAACAATATCGTATGTATCAAAGATTTTCGCGCGGGCTATAATTGGTACACATAAAATCAATTGCCACTGGTCCACGTAATCCGGCTGTCGCATCTCTACGGCGGACGAAGCCAAAGAAATTACTTTGAACGTTAACACCGACTTGATTGCTTTTAGAGTGTAGTTTCCGGGATTCAGTTTATCAAAGGGACCTGTAGTGCAGCAAAGGAGTAAATAAGTTGACTGAAGCATCAACATTTATTGCGGATTAAAGGTTTTATGCCTATTTTGTCAATTAAGTAATGTTTTACAGAAATTGTTACTTATAGTTTATGTGAAATTCTTTTAAAAAGTGCCCGTTGACCGTCGATTTCATTTAGAGTAGGTAAAAAAAATTAACTGCCTATTCTTTTTGCTGATTGAAATTATTTTAAAACTGCTTTGAAATAATGTAAAAGATAATAACAATTACAGCCTTTATAGTTTCGAATTAAAATAACGTAACATAACGCCTGTATTGTCCGAAAAGGTAAGAAGAGGAGTGCAGTACACTAGTCCAATCGTACCTGACCCGAGATTTGAAACTAGGATCTCTCGATGAGCAATCACGCTTGCAGCCACTCGATTAACGAGACAGTCTATTTTGAAATAATATCTTTTTTAGCGGTTAAAAGAGTCTTAGGGGTATATATTGAGCTCGGTAACAACTTATGTATCACCAAACAAAAGTCTAAATTCGTATAGTTGTATTATTCGAGTAATTCTACGAGTAGCTACAAAGATAGATGGTAGTTGTAGCCCAATGCTCACATTTTATTTACACGACATGTGAATGCTGCATATCAGTCGTGTCGCGACAAATGTAGCAAAGTCGGTGTCTGTATGATGTTTGCTCACGCTGCAGTGTTGCTAGTTAAAAACATTGTCGCTCCGGCCAAGCGACTAAACGTGACTCAACTTGTGCACAGCGAGCTAAATTATCTGCATTCACAGCACTGAATAGTAAATTGGCACGATGGTGATTCTAAGTGAGATTTAAAGCTTGAAGCAAAATCGTTTACAAATCACTGCACGATTCAGTTGGATAATCTAATAAATATATCTATGTCATATATCTAGCAAATATTAATCCACAATAAATTGCATTAATAAATATTGTGTGATTGAAACCCTAACAGTGTAATATACGTTTTAATATAGGTATATTCTACAATAGTTAACTTTGATTTGTATTAAAGTGTACTCACATGCCTACGTGGATTTGGTAAACCGCGCCGAATTTGCATTGACGGTATGTTTATTCTATAGCATTAATTGAACTACAACGGAGCTCATATGTGTGTTAATTATATGTGGATTACGGAATATTTACTGAGCAACTAAGCCGAAGGGCTCCACCCGTTCGATCGACCGGCATAACATGACGTCACGCCTGTATTTGATTGAAGGGATTGGTAGAGAAGTATCGTACTCCTGCATTTCACCAGCTTCCCATGAGATAGTAAGAGTTACAAGTGAGAAAACGCAACAGTACTTTGTCCGACATGGGGAATGAACCTAGGACCTCTTAATCAAAATCTTAAATCTTAAGGATTCTGTCCTTTGGAGAATTTATTATTTTAAAATATATAATTCCAGTGATTGTAATCATTTGAGATTTTCTAATTACTTTAAAATTATTCAGCAAAGAAGACTAAAAGCACATGACAATATCAATGCTATCATTGGTACGAAGTATTGACAATAAAGGAAGTAAAGATATTGTCAAGTAAATAATATTGTATTGAATGACATATGTTTACAGTTTAAGATCCGCTCGTTTATATTTATATATGAATAAAAGGTTCAAGAGTTTAATAAGTAAAAGATAATTTTAATTTATTACAGCGATTCTCTATGACTCATGAAAACATTTGCCCATAAGTTCCGGATTACGTGCTCAATAGTATTCTCTTACATTATCATGTTGAAACGAGACGACTACATACGGCGGGATTACGTTAAAGATATTGTATGTTTAAAGTCACACTAGTTTGGATGTGTGCACAATATGTTACTATCGTTTTTGTTCCCAATGTCGGCCGAATATGTAAGTACATATGTTTGGACTTAGTTTACGTATACTTACAATCACTTCAAATTGGTATAATGTGTAATGTGTAATAGAAATGCTGATGTTTGCCTTCTATGATTGTTCGACAAGGCTTGTTTTTTTAATGGATCTTCACAGTATATACCTCCGATTTAATTATCCCTTATAGTATATTACACTAATGTTACACTATGTAGTGAAATTAGCATAATTACGGCATTGTTCTACATTGGCGAGAGATTTCAGTTTTACAAATAATATACAGTATCCAACGTAGCTATTTCGAAAACAAATTGTTTTATCGCTACTTCTAAAGCGGATCGTCGCGGCGCGCACGTATTTCTTCTCAGTCCGCATACAAACAGCCCCTAAGGAGGTGACAATCCTCACCGCAAACAATAAAAATATATATAACAGTAAATTTGATACTTGGAAACCGTCAACCGCGAGGAATGTGCACAATTCGGATATTATCACAGATATTTCCGCTGGCAGACTTCGATTGCTTTCGTAAACGAGTTGAATGCATTAGTATATTATAATATACTGTAAGCTTACTGCACGGTTGAAATAGACTCATTAAATGTTAATATTTTCTTGTTATCTTTCACAACTTTCTATACTCATAGACCTGAGATGCTAGCGTATGGCAACACAGTGTTGTTTTTCTTATACCGTGAGAAAATCTTCCGCGCGTCTTTTATTTTCTGCGTATGTATTAACGCCACGTTGAGCTGTACTAATATTAAGCATATTCTCCAGGCATGCTATAGTAGAGAAAAAGCTGCATACTATGATCGCAAACAAACTTGAGAAGCGGAATAAAATTTAAGTCCATGTAATAAATTGTAACTTAGGTAATAATAAGAATATACAAACAACAAAATGTTCTTTACTTACACAACTATCATTATTGGAATATATTTAAAAAAGAAAATAGAAAGATTTGTGTCAGGGAGAACGTAGAAAACATAACATCTAAATTATACTGGGTATGGCATGCAATTATATTGTGGCAAGAAAACACGTGCAGTTCGCACAGGTTGTCATGATTATTTGGTTTATAGTGTTGGAATGTTTAAGCAATGTGCTCCGGCATATGTAGGAAATCATTTCAAATATTGATAGATTCATTCCGCGGACAAATAGTGTTATCAAATGCACGTAGTGCGAAGATGAAAGTGGGGTGGGGAGATATGGCCCTCGTGTTGAAACTTCGAATAGCAAATTGCATTGTGCCGCGACGCAGGCGTCGGTGAGATGAAATTGGATTGCGCACTACCACCTAATAATTCCGATCGTGATTTTCGATGATGATGTTCGTGACAGCTCTCCACTGGCAACTATAATTTCGTTCACCAATTTCGTCAGGTTACGACTTATTTTGTTTCTATCGGGCGCTAATTCGCCAATAACATTTCACGCCATTTGTTCGGTCACGAAAAAATATACATTTGAAAAGTTAATTGTGACTGAACTCGTTTCACATTCGCGATTCGTTTTCATTACCGATTGTGATTGGGTTGCAAAAATTCATGACATTTCGAAACAGTTTTTTGCGAACGAAAATTGCTATGTCAATATAAATCATGTATCGTCTAGTGATCGTATTCGAAGCGGTATGAATTATTTAAAAGCTAATTATCGTCGAGGTGCTGAATATGATATTAGGAACTAATCATATTGAAACAGTCATTGTTCCTAAGCCGCGCATATGCATTAGGATTTGTTGTAAAGCGTCCTAAATGCATAATAACAGTATTGTGAACAAGATTATCATGCACACAGGCGACAACAATGAGTTACTAATACTGCATCAGAAACGAATGCGCATTACTGAGGAGAATGGAACCATACAACAATTGATAAACAAGTCTATTTATTCAGGTTTTCAGGTTTCAGGCTTGAATTGTAAAATTTCTTCGTAACAATTACAAATGTAACAATTACATATATTAAATACCAATAAAAATATATATTGATTGTACAATGCTAAGGCCACTATGAAAATATCTATCGAATTACTTATGTATGTATATGTATCAAATTACTTATTCAGATGATAACCGATGTTTTTATACTTTAGTTTCGGGTACCTAATTAAAAAATATGAATAAATAAATACATAAAGATTGTCGAGCATCTATAAAGATTACAAATTATCTGTTAAGTATTTAGAGAAAAATATTTAAATATTTTAATTTTATATAATATTTTAATTAAATATTGGAAACAGTAGTATTTCAAAGCATAATAAATCTGAAGAATTTGTTGCATGTTAGCAATTGATGACATTTAATTGTCATTACGCATTACGCATAATTCTAAATTTAAAACTCAAATAAAATATGGATAGAGAACACACAGCGTATTATTAGTACGAGTATACCGCCAGGTCCATTAGAGTGAAGCCAGAGAGCGCCGAGTGTCAAAAGCCTCTATTATTATAGATAGGTTGTGTTCCTTCTTAAATCGTCAATCTCTATATACATGCATGCTTTCCTAATTCTCTTTTCTCTGACATTTATATGTAAATTTATAAATGGCGGTTTCGATATTGATGCTTCTACATATAACAAACACAAACATCTGTGTCTCTTATAACATCTAAGTAATAACTGAAAATGTTTTTTTTATTGCTGGCCACAAAAGTTCTTATTTTTAGTGTCAATAATACTGGAATTGCGACTTGTTGTTGTAAAAGAGTTTATTCTGAAACTTTGTGCAACGTTTAATGGATTTGTGCTATCACTAATGGTTAACGAGGAATATACACTCTTCGTAGATACATTTTAAAAATTTAAGATATTTGGAAATATAATTCCGTTTGTGCAAAATGGCGGGAACGACAACAAATAATAGTTGGCATATATCGAAAATGTTTCCCTGGTACAGTTACTGTGTAGTGGTTTGGTAGAGTATGGAATATTTATAGTTGCTACAATTTTCATTGTAGGTAAAATCATTTTGGAGGCGATGTGGGTTTTAATTTATATATGTTTTTAATGCACGATGAATTGGTTTAACTTTACATTAAATAGAGCGGATGATTTTATGACAATAATTAACTATTAGTTATTCCAATAAAGAACCAATTATTTGTAGCTCGGAGTTCGTAGTCGAACAAGTCAGCGGTTTTAGATAGTACAATTTAGGACATAACTTTAAAGACAGATATGAAACAGTTGAAACACTTGTTCACTGTATTTCTTCATTGTGTAATTTTCTAGTGCCCATGTTACATTCTCATAATTATTACAAAATCGCAGTTCTGATTTATCTTATAAAAATTAGTTTGAATACTTTGTTGTTGCGAGAATAGGGCAATTTTAAAGTAATCAAACTTGCGGAATCGATCGGGCGGAAGGCAAAATTGCAATTATTATAGCTATATTCGACTTCTTAGTAAAAGTAAAAGGAAAATTCGCTTCGTATGTTGACATGGAAATGTATCAAATGTTATTTGAAGTCACATTTTTAATCATTCAAAGGCTCAAGATTTTGTTAAAAAAATTCAACCTGATTCAACGCACAATTACAATAGATCAATTAATATACATATTTTAGATGCACTGCATAAAGCAGTTGTCATGTTTTATACATTTTTTCAAAAGAATTCTACCTCTTCTTTTCATTTCTGACGCTACATTTATGTATATTTGTTAGAGCTCAATGTACAGACATCCAAGACGAAATCTCGTTGAAAATGTACCTTCATTTTTCGTTTTGCTTTTCTTGTTCGCAAATAGCGCGCAGGCAGACTGTCTCACGTAGGTAATGTTTGATCTATGTAGTCTATGAACATCAGCTACACCAGAGGAATTTGTGTCGTGTTACTGGCCTTGAAAAACGTTTGAAACAGTAAAAAAGGAACCAGCAGCAAGTAAAGGAGAACCGAGATGTATTGAAGCAGTGATTGAGCGCGCTGTCACAAGGCATTGGTTAAGAGGCAATAATGCCTGGCCTCGCACGTGGGAAGCTCCCACGGCGCCGCCGATTCTGTCTGTGACTGAGTTCACGATAAACAGCGCGCCCGCCCACAAGCTGAGACCTACTAATTATATTCACCAAAGCAAGTTTGTTCGTAACTGTTCGCAATTAGTGAAATTTATAAATGTTAATATAGATTGGTTTGTCCACCTAAGAGCCAATGTAAGTGCACTGTAATGTTGATGATTACATCCTATCGACGTCCTACAGTTGCTTATGTAGTGATGCTGTTTAACCATACACTAATTAACTCCACGCAGGCATAGTCACACAATAATCCATTCATTATCTGTCCACTTTGTCAAAATCTCATGACAGATGGCGCTTGCAGTTCCCAACATTTAACGTAATAAATTCACAATACACAGCTAAAATGTTTTGACATTAGTAGGGTTTTCGACGTTTTTTAACAGCTGTTAGCAAATGACTCGTACTATGAAAAATAGAAACGCGGGTTCTCAAGGAGAGTCTGCGTTACAGCTGTGTGAGCACAGATCTCTGGTGCGATTAGTGTTACAATTAAACATGTTTATCTAGCCAGTTTCCTGTAATATGGTTTGGCGGCTTAAGGCAATCTCGTGCATATCAATTAACGCAATCACGTTACACGTTAAGATTCGACCGCGCCGATAACATTAACTTTTGCAACAAATGCTTAGAATACCTTTTTTGGTAGGCGATAATTTTGCTTCTAACATACGTGTTATATAAAAATGTCTGAAAAATCTGCCTACAAAGAGTTATTACGAAATAAACGAATGAATTAATTAATATATTTGTTAAAGATAACTACCTCGTTGATCGAGTGATTGCAAGCGCGACTGCCAAACGAGAGGTACCGGGTTCAAATCCCGGGTCGGGTACTATTGGATTTTTTTATCTAGAATTACAAATTAAAATGTCCACATTTGCTTCTAATATTTGTAATGTTGTCCTTAAACCTTGTATGTTAAATAACATGATACGATGTAGTGTATGAAATTACTTCACTCATACTGTATGTAAGCAATTACAGGTGCCTCCTAACGATAATATTGTTAAGTAATCGATGGTTTACGTCTCCCCGGTTAGTTTGACATTAACCTTTTAATGAGCGTCAGACTGTTACTCAGACGAATAGTGGGACTATACATTTTTCTACGCCTTTGTTGGAATATAATTACATTATTTTATACATTTTTTTCATACACAGGATATTATATGGCATGGTATTAAGTTTAGAAAACATTGTATTTGACTTCGTTTCCACTGTGAAAAGGGTTGTGTAATCTAAATAAAATAAAATTAACTTTGTACATATGTATATAACACACTAATAAAAATGAAAAGGCTGCTGTGAATGACTTGATTATAACAAAAATTACATATATTCCGAAATTTGTTCCTCGCGTTATTATCTCCCGGCCGTGGCACATTGTATCATTGTTACGAGTATGTACTCTGACTCATAAACATACGTGCATAGGAGTGTTTTGTGACATTTGATCATTCACTGTACAATGATCTCGAGATATTATGTAAATAATAATACATTAGCCTTTATTATAATCAGTGAATGAACAGTTCCCAAACGGACAATGTTTTGTATTATATTATTAACTAGTTGACCCGGCGAACTTCGTACCGCCTAA
>DVOY01000666.1:0-10666 GCA_018237585.1 Apyrrothrix maculosa | reverse complement strand
CCTTTTGCCGTCGTGGGCATACATATATATCGGAGTTTTTTTTTACAAATGCAACATAATATTGGTTTATGTTATTTTTTAAGAGAAAACCAATGACTTCGCCGCGTATACGTGTTTAAGTTTTATAAATTGACAACGCAGAATTAAAACTCCATCCGTGCGTCCCTGGGTCGACGCACTCTTTTATTTAATAAGTCACCAACATTCTGTACACTATTACGTTTGTTGTAGGTATTACCACTTTTGCAAAAGTAAATTTGTTTAGCATAAAATGCATAAATAAAATGTATTTCTATCTTTTTCATTATAACGTACCTAGGTAACTCATCATAACGTACCTAGGTATCAATGAATTTTCATTGATACCTAGGTACCTAGGTATCAATGAATTTTCATTGATACCTAGGTACGTTATTTCATCAAACATCCGCTGGCGAGTTAATAGGAATAACAAACATAGATAAAATATATTATTAAGTGGCGGTAAAGTAAATGAAAATTTCTTGGTATAGCGCGTGTGTTGCTACCAAACCGACGCTATTTGCGCAGCTAAACAAACTTAAACAGTTCGTTATCATCGACCAGCTAACGTAGAACCCCATGCACGATGGTGAAGTGTTGAAACAAAGAAAAAAACATGTCAAACAAATATTCATTTAGGTATTTGTTATTGTTCGATTTTTAAAATATTAAGAGAACTCTAAATAATTGGATATGTATCAACATTTTATTTGCATAATTAAGGTGTAATTGTATGAAAAAGTTATTATTTTATGATATTTAGCTATATTAATAGAGACATTTCTTATTAATACTCATTTTTAGTGACGTTTTGGATTTATGGGGAGGCTCTTTATGGAATGGTTTATTTACATAAATAAATACGCTTTGTATGTTGTGCGCCAACACGTACTATGTAAAATAACATTATTGACGACAAAGTTACCAAGCAGGTCGGCTTAGTTCATTTAATTTTGTATTCATACTACATTTTTTTTAAATTATTTACTGAAATTCTATGAGCCTTGAACAATTTTACGTAGAATGAAAACACTGCAAGCGAAAACAAGCTTTAACAAAAAACATCGTGACAGAACTAAATAAAACATCAATGTCGGCGCTATGTTTGAACAACTAATTAAACCCGTGAATGTTTAGTGACGTCTATTTACCTTCGAGTAGATATAATTAATTGTAAATTTATTATCACTGCGGCTAGTGGAGTAATGTGACGTTACAGCCAGTTGATATTCCTACATGGTATCACGTTAAGCCTTTCGATCGCACTTTACTTACGTAATTGTATTTAAAATTCGACGCGCAAAGTACCTACTCGAAGAACGTTCTCAGCCATGAATCTATAATAGATATTATTACGCAAATTAGGTAAACCTTTCTTAATACACATGCAACATGGGAGGTACTTTTACTTTCGGCCGATCAGTATTCAGAAAGTTTTAACTTTCTCGCGCTAAGCCCTGATAACTATTATGTAGTTTACGCTAAAGTCGCTTTGTTGGCTTTACTAGTCTAACAAAAACAGTGTTTGTGCAGAAATATACCTGTATTTATGGAAAAATCAAATTGGTCAAACAGTTTTGGTTTCACTGTAGTATTTAAATGATATTATAGCGTATATAAAACATTTCATTGAATTTAGTTTTTTAGCAACGATACGTCAACAATGAAAAGGATAATTTAAGCTCACATAACACACGGTGTGCAAAACGCTAAGGTAAGACTAAGAAGTAAATAACAATAATAAATATACAATAACAACTGTTAAAGCTAACGAAACACGTCGGAAAGCGGCTCGGGCGCCGCGGTGAGCTTCTAAACTTACGAGCGGCTACAACCACCAAGCGTTTACACACAGACGCACACACGCGCAGGGTCGTGCTCGCCCGCGGCGGACGGTGCGCCTGCGCAGCCTGAGACACAGGTTTCCTCAATGAACCGAACAGGGCTGAGGTGCCCTTAATTCTCGACCATTTATCGACATTAAAAAAGATACACCTTATCATGTTCAAAATATGATGTACCCGCAAAACTTTTGTATGTGAAATTTATTAAACGTTTCCTGCTTTTTTATATCTATTACAACGTACCATCAATAATTTCAAATATGTTTTATTTTAGATATTACCTCTATTCACGCAGCATCCACATCTGTGAAAGATAGTCTTTGGGCCAATACAGAATATTTCGGTAGATGCGTCATCTACGTTAAATGTGGCCACGACAAGGCGATTTCAATAGATTGGCTCGCTTACGATCAGTTATAGTGTCACTCATTTATTTTAATTTATTCGTCGGACACTGCGTCACCGGTTAACATATTAAAAGCAAAATAATTTTTCAGTCTGTTACGTCGCTTGTCAAGACCAAGCCGCAAGCTGAACAAACAGAAAAGTTAAACATGGATTTAGTGAACGTGTATCAATTGAAATTGACTCTGTTTTCTTTCTTATTTTTCAATAAATTGTGTGAGACTCTGATGTTAATCTTGCGCACACCATCAGTTTTCTCTTTAAAATCGATTGTCACAACACTACGCCGTGTGGAGCGATAAGTAGGCGGGATCGTTGCACCGGCTAGCGGTGCAATCTTCTTTCTTGCTCGCACGTTCCATCTTGTACCACTTTTTAATGTAAAATTACACGTCATGACACGTCGCGACAGCAAGGTGTCATGAAAACCCCATGTTTAATTAGCTATAACATTATGATAACCCTGATATATATTAAAGCTCTTTAAATAATACGAAGCGTGCAGAGTGCGAAGCATAATTTACTGGGTCGACAACATCACCTACAACGGGTGGTCTCGCGTTGCGATTCTTCGCCCGAGGACGGTATCTGTAATGGCGTTTCTAGTCATAAATACAGGCGTGATAAATATCGGTGGCGCGGCGCGGGCTATGGGTGGTCGACGGTCGACGCGAAATTCGGCGGAGCGCTGCCCCGGACCGGTTCTGAGAAGGCTCGACGGCTAGGCGGCGGCTATTGTGTCTGCCGTGCGCCACACGCGCCGCTCCAGCCTCCCCGTCCGCTAGCCCGATGTGCCTCTTATCACTGCACTCTGCTTAAACGAGCTAATTAAGACACATACATTTTTTTCATAGGAAAAATAAGAATTCCACGCGTCATAACAAATCTAACTAACTATATATTATTAACTATATATTAGGTATTGTACATGAATTATAATTAATTACTATCAAATTTGTTTACGAATATCCATTGTCAAGTTCAAACTTGAACTTTTGAGATAAAATGGTAAATTTTTACTGCCATTGTTCTAAATTTGTAAAACTTAAATTTTGTTGAGACAATAACTTATTCTATGTACATAATTTATTATTATAATATATGGATGGTGTGATATCCTAGAAAAACAGATCCTCGTCAGTGTACAACAGGTGATTTAAAAAACAGGCGAGCCGTCCGGATCGGTAAACAGCACCGCCTCGGCGATGACCAACAATAGATGAGGAATAATATCGTCCACCTAATCTCTTTTTCGTTAGCGGCACACCATATTTCATTCTGGCAGCTATTGTCAATAAGAACCGAGGTCAGAGGCAAATAGGAGAAAAGAACGGCGTCCACTTTTATTTTCTTTACGAACTCTCAAACAAAATAAACTCCGGCACAGTTGCTTGAACGCGCCGCCTTTAAAAATTTGAATTCTAATATCTTTTTTCATCCCATCTTTTCATTAATATATTAGTTTGGAGGCGAGATGTCGATTTTTTTCAATGGCGAGCTCATCGGTGTGGTACCTGAGTGATGTGTACGGTTTTAACCATTTTACGGTTCGTGATTATTGTAGAGTCGTGGTATCGTGTGAAATATTATAAAACATATTCATTGTTGTAGTAATTATGCAAATTATCAAGTTACTACAAATCTACATGATTGAGTAGCATTCTTTATAATCCGCGACATCATTTTTTAAAGATAATATATAAAATATATTATTCAAGGTGACTGCCTCATTGGTCGAGTGGTTGCAAGCGTGGCTGCTGTTCGAGAGGTCCTGGGTTAAAATTGGATTTTTCTAACGTAGATTTTGTAGTAGTGGCTGGGAGTGTGGATTAGTGCCCGGTGTATGGCATTAGGCTTTTCATTCCATTTTATACTAGGACGTAAACGTAATTGGTGAATCGTGGGAGCGTACTACACTCCTCCGCCTACATCTTCGGGGATTACAAGAATGGTATTACATTTTATTAACGGTGACAATCCAAAAAAAAAAGGATAAAAATAAGATACGAGTATTGCGTAAGAAATAAAGACCTAATTATGTACTTCATTCAAATACTTTTAATGAACAAGCATTTATAAAGATTTTGATGAAACTACAAGACTTGCAAGACATTTGGTAGGACTGCAGCCACAGGAAGGATGCCACAGACATATTGAAGTAGGTACAGAATCAAAAAGACTATTTCCGTTAAAGTATGTAGCTCTCTCTTAGAAATTCAAGCAGCTCAGCTTTTCATCATTACCAAATCTCTTACTAAATCATATATGTCGAACTCTTCTATTGTCCTTATCGTTTCATTGTTGAACGGGTCTCCTTCCAGAATGAGAACGGTTAACGCAATAGCTTACCGCACTGGCCAAGTGCGGATTGACGTATTTCAACCCCTTAAAACATTATGGGGATCTTCAAAATGTGCAGGTTTCCTCACAAAGTTTTCCTTCACCGTTATCCCTAGTGGTAATTACTTATTTATTTATGAAGGTAGAGGTACGCGCCGTGGCTTAAAACTAAAACCCCCGGGACTACCACATAACACCAGTATTCACAACTAGTTGTGGTGTTTTGGGGGAGGTATTTGCCCACTAGTGGCCATCATTGGATTGACTGAAATGATGATGATAAAAAATGATTATTGAACATTTAGTCCGCAAATGTTCATTAAAAACAAATATTCGGAGTTAAGAAGTAAAATGTTGACGACCAAATGAAAGTACTTTACTATCATTAAATGTCGTCGAATCATCATTCAAAAGCAAACACTCATTCAGTTGCTTAGTTCAGAAGAAAGTTATATTGTAACCTTTACATTCTAATTAACCGCATACATAATATAATCAGTATCAGGGCGGAATATGAATACATTCCCCGACCCCGTGCCAACTAAATATCCTGGCCGCCTATGGGCAGCAGCGCAGGCGATGCGAGCAAATGCATTGCGATCCACAAACCGCATACCTAGCATGGGGATTATGGGCATAATCCCTCAGGGGAGGCATATGTCCAGCAGTGGACATCAATAGGTGATGATAAACATGATGATGATGATAATACATATAACATTACCTTCACGCCCGTTGTATAACATGAAATTAACAAATATGCAAATTCCTGGTTAACGTAGTCACGAATCTGAATTTAACCCCAGTCCCGTCTAAAGTGAGCAATTAGACATCGCCAATCTCGAAGGATATTACTAATTGACCTCTCACTTGACATTTCAATTGAAGCCAGACAGTGTTGCCAGCTACATAAGACATACATTTTTACATTTAACATTGTTCCAAATTTAACTTTTCGCAAGACCCCGCGTAACTCCTAATGCGATATATTTATAAATGAATGATTCAGATAAAATAGAAATACTTTTTAATAATATCGTATGGATTTACGAAATCTTTCATTGGATGGATTTGAATAATGAAAAAATTAATATGAGTGGAACCAAAAAAACCCGTCATACATTTTAAACAATAAATAATGAAGAATAAGCTTTATATGATAAGAAGTGTCTGGAAAGTTATTTAAAGTACATTTTTAAGTACATCACACCAAAAAAGCAAACACAATCTTACTGCATTATCACGCTACTATGGCAATAATTAACAATAGACAGTCATTTTCTTGAGTAATGACGACTATTCGACAAATCATCGTGAAAGTATGATTGAGTGCTATTTATAATATTTCTTGAACACATCCATTCCTAGTATGTGTTGATGATAGCTACGAATTATCAGCGTGTGACATAGTAATATAGCCTTATATGTATTATAATTTCCTTAATTTTATCGGCTCAATACTCATTATATCAATTGATCTCAGAATAACTACTAAATACTACATTAATATTTTGCGTCAAATTATAAGATCTATTCCTTTATGTTCAATGTCTATTTGATACCAAATTCATTCATGTTTTCTTTATGACTTTATACGATATTCCACTTTTTTATTTAATATACAAATAGGCAACTCTCATTGCTCACGATGACAGATGTAAACATAATTTCGTTAAGTATGCACTTTCTTTTTTATCACTTAGTCAAGGTAATTAAATTTTTAGTCGGTGTAGATATTATAGACATGTTCTAAACGAGTTCCTTCGTTTCGGTCATCCTCAGATGATATAATAAAAATGTTTAATTGCGTCCGTGGGAGCCGTGTGAAGTGGGGCTCGCTCGAAGACGGGCAACACTAAAGTTTTATTGGTAACGCTCTCAAACATCATTGTTAACCAGCCTTAAAGTGTGGTTGAACACTTGGTTATAAAACTTAGAATTGGTGCTTCAAATTTAGAGAAACTTGTACATTTTATTCTATAACAGACCGAAATTATATTAACAATATTATATATTATTTATCGGTATCTAGCTAGATACTTTACACTATTATATACAGCTTATTACAACAGCGTCTTCAACACAATAAACCGGCTCTAAACTAACTTTCGCATTGTTCACAAAAATGATGCAATATCATTGTTCTTACTGAATCCAAGAACATCATTAGCTTATCATATTCTTTATAATTTTTTCCACATGTTGCCGTCCTAGTGGTGTAACTTTGCAACTATGTAACGTATTCTATAAGATTCTCATAAGCGGTTAAGCATTTAATTGTATTTCTTTTATGGCTACTCTTAAGGGTCCTTACAATTGGACCAGCTCGAAGCAGGACAAATTTTGATCTTATTAATAATAGAACTGTAGCACATTTCAATACAATCTGTATTTATATTTCAATTAATTTGTGCCAGCGCTCGAGCATCCTCTTATCAAAAAACATTTGAAATGTAATAATAAAACTGTCTGAAATGTCTTGCAGTTCTATTTTAAATGAGATTAAAATTTGCTCTACTCTCCGAGCCGGTCTATTTGAAAACACTCTTAAATCATGTAAAATTTAGCTTAGAACCAACGATACATTCTATCAACTGGGTTACGATTAAATACTGGCTAAACTTTAATAAAACAATTCCTCTATCAAACTACATAGAAATCAAGGTATTATTTCTTATGTGAAGTGTCAAAGTGATTAATCGATACTCATAATCGATGTCTATTCGATTATTACTATTTAAATCGATAACACGTTAGACATCGATGTTATGGAGATATCTAGCGAACGGCGACGCAACGTACAACGATTCTTATCTCAACATCTCTCGTACCAAGAACTATGACTTACACAAGAATGATTTATGCAATGTAAACTTCTAATACGGACTCCGGACAGCATGTTGATTATTCATTCATTAATATTTTGTGTAAGAGCAGAATAATTAATGCATGGTTTTATTAATAAAGTTACGTTGAATAGAAGATTCTGTTGCAGCTGAATAAAAAGTAATGCTGTATTTTAAGGGTGTCCGTATTTATCAATTATTGTTATCATTCCACTGTGGGACATAGGCTTAAACACAAAATGAGACGGGTTTGGCTCAAAGTCAGCCACGTTTGAGGTAACTGATTTCATATGCCTTAGAGGGCATTTTTGGAAACTTATAATTTATCTCGCGATGTTTTCGTATACCACAAGTTACATTTAACTTGAAACACACACAATGAAGCGTGAATGTGCGCCCCAGGATCTGAACCCGGGAGTCCCGTAGTGACAAGTTGAATCCTAAACCACTAGGATACTCCATCCAGGTACTGAATTATCAAAACCGTCAACTGATATTCAAAGAATAGAGCAGGAGAGTTGATGCGTTCTCATTATTTGTTTTCCTTTACAAGCAATATATTACATTCACTAATAACTTGGCAAGTATCTCGAGAGCCACCCGCGCGCTTTTGATCATTTGTGATGCATCTCCACAGCTGTCCAGTTCCGTCACCGTACAGTTCCACGACACAAAACCGTATTAGAACCAGTTACTACAATGGCCATAGAAAAGCTTGCGTTAAACTAGACACTAAGGGTCCTTTGAAAAAGACCGGCTCGGAGAGCGGTGCAGATTTTAATAGCATTTAAATACAATTTTTGCACATTTCAATATGCTTGTTTTTATATTTTAATTGTTTTAGCACAGAAGGATGGTCGAGGCCCGGCACAAAACAATTGAAATGTAAAACAGAGGCCTTATTGAAATGACCTAAAGTTCTATTTCAAATACGATCAATATTTGCTCTGCTCTCCGAACCCGTCAAATCGAAGGGACCCTTACAAAGACTAGTGGTGCAGCACTGGTCGGAATTCGCCTATAATTCATAAATTTTATTCATAATTCAGTTCAATAGCTACTCATTATATACTTTTTTCTTTCTATTTAATTTTGAAAATATAACATACAATTTACAATTGTAACTGGTGAAACATGGGAGTGTATTAAGTATATTCCTCTGCCTACCTCCTCGGGTATTACAGGCGTGATGTTAAGTATATGTACTATGAATGATTGTAAATTATATGACTTTAAGTAGAAATTATTTTATCTTCATGATAACGAATACATTGATTACATGATTGATGAAAATTGCAATTTATAATTTAAATAATTGTTTTATTAAAGACAAGCAACAATTATTTAAAATTCTATTAATACGCACATTTTTTTAAAAATCCTTGTAATTGGAGACTTAGATCAGTAGATAGCTCATTAACGGGTAATTTTTATACTACGCACAGGTATTCGATAAATTTCATCAATCGTAATTTAACAATAACAATAGTTTTACTATTCAATGTTTCGCGAGTGTTATTACACGTGATTATACATAAATGTATCGGCTTAACTGACTTTGGTTTTTCAGGATAGCCCGGCTCCACTGGGACACGGTGTCTCCGCCGCGACCCCTCTGCAATTGGCGGGAGCTCATGAAGAAATACCTCGTCTAGGTCCAAAACTAGTCCTACCATCCCGAAATAGTGGTCGAATAAGTGATAAAATTTACCATCCCCAGTAAATCCAAGAGTTGATAAATTTACCGACTGCCATCCATCAGTGCGCTAAGGATCTTTTCATAAATAACGACTATTTTTAATTTCATTTGCTTCTTAGTATTAGTTAGGTACAAGAAGTCAAAGTTATAAAATGAATGTACTCACAGCGAGTAAAAACCACTATCTCCTCAGAGAAACATTAAAAAAAACCCATGGACAGCTATAAAGTCGCAGTTTCCGAGAAACGATAAAATGTGAAAGCTTTATCATATTCTGGAGTAAGACGTAACCATGGCAACCGGCAACGGTAACTTATGTGCTTCTTGGTCAAATATTTGTAAGATCCACTTGTGACCTGGAGGGAGGTCACCCGCCCACTTCGCTAGCCGTCATTTGAAACTTTGTAATATTCTTCTATAAAAGTATTATAAAACAACTTCGTAATTATTAATTTGCGATCTCAGATACATACATCTTAAGCTTTTGCATTGGAGAAAAATATATTTTGATTTTTCGTGAGGATCGATTTTGAGGTAGTTGATTCGTCTTGAATGTCTATGTAATGTAACAATAGCAATAATACATATGGTATGGTTGTGTGTGAATACAAACAACCTGCTCCGCGCCCTGCAGTAATTAACTGTTTAATTTTGAACGCGTATTTTTTGTCATTTAAAATTACGCGAATTACTACCGCGAAGCAAAAAGCTAATGCCAGAATTCACTCAATCCTTCATCACAGCGACGATAGCTCAGTCTATTACGAGACACAGTATGGATGATCGCTGGCATCAATTTTAATTCAATGTAAATACATTGACGTGTAATGCGGATTGTATTGCATTATCTGGAGCGCGAAGCGGCTGCCAGTGAAGTCGAGTGTAATGCTTGTAATAGGTTTGGCTTTATTCGTACCTAATATCACGCCTGTAATCCCCGAAGAGCTAGGCAGAGGAGCGTAGTACACTCACACGGTTAACCAGTTATGTTTTCGTCCCTATATGGAATAGGTGGTGAGTCTATTGCCATACACCGGGCGCTAATCCAATCATATAATCTTATATGTTCATATAATACATATTATCTATTCATATAATATTATAACAGAATATGTAGCGTTCACAAGTATTGTCAATCAGATTAAATGCTGATATGAGCATTACATATTACGATATCATTTAATATATGTAATAATTTACATACCATGCCATACATACATGCTCTACAGTACTTTTACCTACCCACTTGCAAAATTTCCAGAAAATTTATAGCGTTTCGCGTCACACTGTAATATTAGCTAAACACCCAATTTAAACTCACTGTTTCTAAGAATTCGGAGTGTGGTACACTCCTCTGTCAATCTCTTCCAGGATGAAACGCGTGACGTGATGTAGGTTCATTTAAAGATTAGCGTGATTACATTTAAATTTGGCAGTGGTTTAACGTCGGAGAAATTATCTGATTATATTTTATTCTCACTTTGTTTTTACTTTCTTGTTGCGCACGCGAT
>DVOY01000665.1:0-10685 GCA_018237585.1 Apyrrothrix maculosa | reverse complement strand
CCTCTACACTGGCAGTCGCACTTGCAACCAACACGACCAACGAGGCAGGTACTATAATAACCTGACAGTTGATAAGACATAATATTAATACCATCACATTATGTACGTACATGAACAGTTTTAAACTAAATATTGGTGATCGTCATACAAATATTTGTTCTGGGCGGGAATCGACTATGGCTCTGTAGTCAGGTTCACAAACCACTGAACATTTAGGCTAGACGATATAATTAAGAACTAGCCATCCGAATAACAAGTGATATTATGTTCAAGAGCGTGTGTTTCTATCTAAGATCTTGATACCCAAGCAGCAAAAAACCCAGTGCGCAGCTATAATTGGAAAGAGTAATGATAATATTTTCATTTATTGTAATATTTTCATTTATTTTCCTGTCACTCATCATCATTATCAGCCTGAATCAGTCCACTGATAGAGTTAAGCCTTCCAAAGAGGGATTTTGCCCATAATCTCTACGCTGAAAATGAGCGTTGAGAAGCGCAAAGCAAATCTCGTACCGCCTACGCTGCGCGTCGGCAGTCAAAGTATAATAAAATACATTATAACTATAACCTTTACCATATATATGAAAGTTTATATTAGTAATATATTTATTAGTACTTAAAAATATCCATACTCTTGTTAATAATTATCCAATATCTATTAACTTCATTCACACCACGATACAATAAACGCTTGTAATCGTTTACATTAAAAAAAATAAATAACACATTTTTTTTCACTTGATAATATTGATGTTAAAACATTATTTATTGTTACAACGTTCAAATTAGATCTCGATATTTTTTTACCAAAGATTTTCTTGCTCTATTACTTCGTTTTTTTCTATTTTTACCCTATTGGAATGTCACATCCACGCCGATACGAGCCGCTCCGTTTTCATAAATCGCGTGCAGATGCCTTCAGGCAAACACTTCAGTTCGTTATCTGCTGGCGCCGAATTTTACTTTTTCTATTTTCGACTATCGCACTTTTCTTTCCTTTTCTCACGTATCAATACAACGATAAAAGCTTTCAAAGTGTTTTAAAATGTTATACCGAGATTTGTATACTATTAATTATGAAAAAGTTACATGCCGCTTGCAAGAATTTTTATCCTAAGTGAGTTACGTTTACGTTTTAGTCTTGTTACATTGTTATATGTGTAATTCATTGTTTAAAGATATTAAAGGTAAGGTGAAGGTAACAAGAATATTGAAACAAATATCAACAACGACCTTAGAAAAGTGTTCTGATCTTATTTCACCTTGCTCTACCGCGCTTGTACTTGTAGAGCGCGAAGGGAGTCATAACTTAGATATGTAGGACTTTGATGTTCATAAAGTACCTGTACTTACGAATGTCTTGCAATACAATAAGTTTTTAAATTTAAATTTACTCTCACATGTTCTGCCATAATTATCTACTGTAACGTTTACCTACATTCATTTGTCTTATGCAAGCATGGCAATTACTGTAGTTTATGAAAATATTGTGTATAATCAACGAGTATTATGACTATTAGTATAATAGATTTAACCGCTATTAATTATACAAAATGAAAACCTCCCGACCTAATTAATTTCTACGAGTTCTAAATACGATTTGATTAGGCCTCGTGCGCACGGAGCGTCTATTCTCTCGCCAGTCAAATATGTATATATTTTATTCTAAATGTATATTTACACACCCGCGCCTACCACACGCTCTCACCATCACCCATGGTTGACTGGAAGAGAAAGCTATTAGGCATTAAGAACGGCTTGCACCTCTTAGTTTAATGTGTTACATAAAAATAAATAAATGAATACTTACGTATACATAAATCTATACATACACACATATTTGCCACTAACCAACAATTGTCAACAAATAGTTATAACCATTGCACAAACATGTACAATTTAGTTTAGCAGCGGAAGTTGATGACAAGCCTACGTTTCACCAAACGCACCCTAAACAGGGTCAGTATCTACAAACTCTTCTAGTTTACACGCAGTTGTCTAAAAGTTAAACTAGCCTAGACACAATCGCCATTGCGTGCTAAATATTTGCATAATATTTGGTTGTAATAAGTAGGCACGCTTACCCAAAGGAAAATCTTTCTGCAACTAGCATATACGGAGTGGAAAAATACGCTTGAACTGAACAGTAAACAGCCAAGAATCTAACAGTTTGTGTTAAACTACCCTCCTCGGCATGAGTCATTAATAATTATAATAGTTATTACAAATAAATAATCGATGAGTTTAATTTGACCGTCTTTATTAATAACAAGCAATATTTTTTATCTTACAGAACAATTAAAAAAATTAACGATGTCCGTAACCCATATTCAATCGATCGGCGATGGAACAGCGTGGCGGAATATACTGCTATATAAGCGATAAGATGGTACGAGAAGCCGTGTTCTGTGATGCATACCCAGCGTAGGGATTATGGACAAAAACCCCTCAGGAGAGGCATATATCCAGCAGTGGACATAAGCCGGCTGATGATCATGATAACTATTACATTTTATATACATATGTAATATTTTTATTACCAAAATATTATGTAAGCATCCAAACGCTATTACATCGACCACCTTACACGACGTACGTCAAAGGAAGTAATTAATTCGGTTTAATTGCAACGCAACGCTTAACGGCGCAACGCCAATGGGACGGCTTCACCTGTTAACTCCGCGTTGCGTTAATCTGTTTCTACGTTAATCCCTTTATACGTTAATTGTTACAATTATTGAGTGTTTGATGCTTATACGGTCGGCAACATGACGTAACAGTTTAACGCGGTTCACGCAGAACCCGGGAGCGATCAACTAGCAAATTACAAACCCAATGCTGTCTATCGAACAATTCATGTTCAAGGTTTGACTGTGGAACCTCAAGGACTGTAACGATTTCTGCTGGTAAGCTGCAGTATTTAAATTTTCGATATCTCTTTATATAAACAACATTCAAACCTAATACAATTTCAGAACTCTCAACACAACCCATTAACAAATTAAAATTAGTCTCCAGGTGAGCTAAAAGATATTAAAGATTCTTGAAAAACATTTATTATGAATATCCTCGGTAATAGAAAAATATAGTGTGAATTAATTAATGCCATTTTTGTCTCATTATTTTGTCGAATATTTTGTAAACATAAAGACGAATACTAATAATATAATCATGATATAATTTTCTACTTAAGATAATGTTAACGGCGATAGATAAAATCTCATAAAAACAAAAGACGTTCCAGTTTAATTAAGTGTAGCATCGGCACTTAGACAAGGGTAAAAGAACATTTGGGCCTTTATGTAGATATCTACAATAGAATAAGGCTTAGATGCGCAAAGTTGAGATAACATTATTAAAACTGTTAAAAATAAATCGGAATATCGGCTAAAAATCTCTTAAACCCGCTTATTAAAACATTTCGGAGATGTATTGCCAGTAATCCCGGATCCCGGGATGGGGGTAACACCGGGATAAAAGGAGGGAGTTTTATTGCATTGATTTATCGTTTTCTTAATAAATATGTCGAGTGTTGCCCTATCCGACGCTGAGGTTTTATTATTAATCGTTGTAAGGGATATTAATTGATATCCTTTGCAAAGGAAAATAGTCGATGTAAAATTTGATTTATTTATACATAAGCTTTTGAAGCTGCAGCAAAGCAATACATGCCTATATCGTAAGTAGTGGTCACTAACAAGTCGCATTGTATAAGTTTGGTCAATATACAGTAGATGATAAGTATTTAGGTTTATTGCTGTCATTTTCAAGAACTTTTCGAAAAATTGCCCAACGCTTTTCAACGTCCCACTATGGGAGGCGTGGGGCACAACACCATATTCCTTCATTGCGGATTGGCGGAGAGAAAACTGTTACACACCTCTTATTTACACAACCAGTTATAAATCATAGCGAGTGATAAATATTTCTGAAGCTACAATTCAGTCGAGCTGCGCCCGGTCAGCGGCCCACAAATACTGTCCGCACGGGCAATTTGAGCTAAATGAGCCGCGACTCATTTGCTCTGTATTTTGGACAGTAACCAGAGATACAGACAAGACAACTCATGATGTCTATTATGCCTAGCTCCTCTTATTGTCTACGTGTAATCGTCACAATATTATTCAATAAAAACTGCGGCAACACGTAGAGTGGTCCTGATTTAATCAGATACTACACTGCACGGTCAGTTGAATCTAATCAAATATAGAATTGAAGAACTATCAAATAGTATAAAAGGACTAAGTCGGAATATCTTTCTTCATATCTATTCATACTCTCCAAAACCCGTTCTCTCTCACCAATCCGTTAAAACGTTATAAGCTCTTTCTCGTCATGTAATCCAAACTCCTCCTCATCATTCAAATATTTGATCTAAATAGAAATTAAATCTACACTAACTCAATAGCCTAGTTCGGTAACCACCAGCTCAGCAGACCAACTTAATACAGCATAAATTGAAACAGGCTGAAATACTCAGAACGACCCAATCAGAAAGCTATGTACTATCTGGGTAATGCAATTTGCTCTTTGACCGCGGCCCTCCGGCTGCGAACCTGCGAACCAACCCGCTTGACCGCACACATCGGACACATACTGACGGAAAAACAAATATTTTTATTGAATTCCCCCCAACACTGAAACGCTGGATGTAACATTATCTCTTTGTTTTGGTCGCCAGCAAATCGCAAAAGATCACTTCCTAGGCACTGTTAATATTCGCGAAGTTTATTAAAAGGAAAACAGTAAAAAAACCTCGTATTCAGCTCCAGGACTTGATGGAATGGTGCCGAGTAGGACAGGCTTTAGTTCAGCAGAGAGGACTTCTGAAGACTGGTGGACAAACTCGTACATAAATACAATGATGACAAAATAAAAGATTTGTTTCAAAAATACTTTTTTTCAGTTCATAATTTTAAATAAGTCTGCGATCCCAGTAATACGTACGGAAACCCAAACATACAACCTATTTCAAACCCTTTTGCACCACGGACAGGACAAGTATTTAGCCTTCGGCTCTGAAAATGTTGTTTAGAGCCATTTTTTAGCTTAAGGAAAATTTTACCTTAGATTCTTAATGATAGCTTTAAATTAGAGTCTCTAATTTAAAGCTATCACAGCCTCGTTGGTCTCGTTCAAATCCCGGGTTGGGTACTATTGGACTTTGCTAAGTTACATTTTCTAGTAGAAACTTTACACACCACCTATTCCATAATGGACGTAAACGTAACGGGTGAAACGTAGTGTACTACACTCCTCTGCGTACCACTGCGGGGATTACAGCCGTGATATTACGTGTAACTTTACATCACAGTTATAATGACAACTTAACAGTAAAGCAAAGGGTTGCAACGTACACAGTCCGCTTTAAAGCGCTTTTGATATCACAAAAAATCAGTGTGCTACAATATTTTCGATCATTAATACATGAATGTATGGGGGAAAGCGGACCGTTATAACTCCCTTGTAAATCTTCGCTCTGCGGTATTAAATATGGGGCCGCTTACGGTTATTAGGAGTATTCTTTATTGCTTAACCATAACCAACGCTCTGATTATGTTAGCAATGGACTGGGCGAATTATATTTTGCGCCAAAAAAATATTATATGTTACAATAACTAAGATTAAATGTTATTTATATATGTGAAATCTACATTTTTTATAAACGACTGTTAGTATATTTTAACAATGAACCGTTAACTTCATTTAATAGCACTTATAACATCAATGGAGTCGCCAATAAGCCTCAATTGATTAAATTTTGCCGAAAAATTACGGATTTTCATCTGAAGAAAGACGCCGCTTTTCAAATGCCTTGTAAACAGTTGCCTAATTGGCCTGTTCTAATTTTAAACTCCACTGTTAAACAGTTACCAGAAAACGAGCTTAATATATAAGTACGAAGGTAATAAAAATATTTAAAATTTACTTTTAAAATATTTGAGCAAAACCGAGAGTACCGCGGGCAATAACTCAACAAATTAGGTAAATATTAAGCATAATTTTTTGCTAACATTTTACATTTCAACAGTTTATCATTCAACCAGTTGTGTATCTAGGATATCTTTGATGTTACCAAATAAATAATCAAGCTGTTATCTTCACATCGAAGTTGGACTTCGAGAGCCTTCTCGGAAATCCTAAGAATTATCCCGAATAACCTTTCTAAATTCTATAAAAAATCCAACTACGGGTGCACCTCAAGCGAGTAACTACAGATATTTGTATTTTTTATGTAAATTTTATCATGAATTATTTATATATTTATTTTTATATTAGCCCAACGCAAACGTTACGATTAAAGTTTCGTGAGCTACGTTTTTAAGTTTACATTTATAATGGATTTTTACACAATTACACCTTTAGTTATGATTAAACTAAATAAATGTTTTAACAGCCTCTTTGGATTAACGATTGAAAACGCGACTGCTGAGCAAGAGATCCTGAGTTCGAACGATTCAATCAAATCATTTGTCACTATTGAACACTTACACTTACGAGTACCTACATTTTGTCGCTGGCAATGAAACTAATTCTTAATAATGCTGATTCTCAGAACTACTGCCTTCTTGTGAACTAAGGTCTTTGCCTCCTTGTTTATGTTGTTTAGTAATTATGTAGCGTATTTATTCTAAGATTCTGATTAAAGAACCTCTGTCCTTATTAGGGTGACCGGAATTAAGATCGTTTTTTTTTAATTAAATTAATACAAATATATTTTAATCTTTTTTATCTATACTCATTAATTTTATAAACATTGTTATCAAATCTTTTTTCCCACCTCCTTTTCATTGTACCGTAATGAACATTTTCAAGTTTGTATAGTGAGTTGTCCATTACCTAGCTATTACGACAACTACAAAGCACACATTTTAAAAATCAGATTAAAGATAGATTAAAATAAAACTGAAGTTTTAATATTCCATTATTTCTTTAGAAGTTTCTACCAAACTGAGTGTATTAGCTATAAAACCAATGAGTAGGTATTACTGCATTGCTTGTCCAGAATCTACTAGCATTACGTACTACAAAAGAAATCTCTGCGTTCGTAGTCTGTCTTCATTCCATTTCACGTCCCACTTCTGGACACGGGGCTCCCAGCAACGACGAAAGTATTGGAACGCTAAGCATAAAATATATCTAAAGTAGAAATTTTCTTCATCGTTATAAAACAGAAAATATGTGGTAGTAATATGAATGTGAATATGTAGTTAGCAGAAGCGTAGGCGATGCGAGAAATTGTGTTCTGTGATCCCCAGCCCGCAGGCCCAGCGTGGGGATTATGGGCAAAAACCCCTCAGGGGAGGTCTGTACCCTGCAGCGAACTTAGGCAGACTGATGATATTGATGTGGTCAACCATAGAGCTAAAAGTTTAACAACAGGTCGACTACCCCACAAGATTTAAACGATACCTAGCAGCGGAGAATCGAAGCACAAGGAATTCCGTCGCGCGACTTTTTATCAAATACCGTACCATTTTGTAGCTCAAATATTTTATATATTTCGCCATTCGGTATTTTTAACAGAGACGAGATCGTAGACTTTAAAATTGCTGAGGGAATTTATTATAAAAATGCGACAGCAAAAAAGGAAACATTTATAAAGAAAGGGGCTAATAAATTGAATTCGTTAAAATGTTTTACGGCTTTATATTTTCTCCGTTTACTTAGAATCACTAGCCTGTTCCTGTTCAACGTTCAAATTTCGTCGTTACTTTAAATAAAAGACAAGTTACTTAAATTATTTTAACAGAATGTGTTCAGTGTTCAGCGATTCGCGAAAAATATATCTTTTATCATCATCATCATTATCATCATCAGCCTATCTCAGTCCGCTGCTGGACATAGGCATCCTCCAAAGAGCGCCATCGCGCCCTGTCCTCGGCCTGCCGCATCCAGCTTCTGCCTGCAGCCTATCGCGGATCTTTATCCCACCTGGGCGGAGGATGTTCTACATTACGTTTGCCGAACCGCGGTCTCCACTCTAGAACTCCCCTGCTCCACCGGTTATTGGTTCTTCGGCAGATATACCCAGCCCATTTAATTGAATTAAGTTTTCTTTACGAGAAGACAGTAGCAAACGATTTAGTTCTCGATCTTCCAATTTCAAGTACTAGTTTCCTACGTCGTAACGATCAACAATGTTCAAGGTAATTTCAGTTTTAACCCCGACCAACTGGCTCAAGTCACTGTTATACGAAATTAGTTTCAGCCATTGAATTGTTAACGAGTAAATTAAGAGACTAGCAAATAGAAAATACCAATTAGAAGGCGCACGTGCTGTTTCTAATTATACGTTTGATTAGGGTTCTTCAATAAATGTCCCCGAACGACGCCGATAACCCCACCCTTTAGCCGAAGTTATATAACGGGGTAGCCACACGTCTATATTGGACAGGAATGTCCGGTACTCTTATACAATCAACACTAATCCATTGCTAGACATAGACCTGTCTTAAGAAGGTGATTGCACATAATCGAATCAATATTTCACTATCTGTCAGAATTGTAAATGACCGAAATCTTCTTCATGTAGAAATAATAAGAGGAACTACATACACAAATGTTAAGATAAACTCCCTGATATATGAAACCAAATTGTATTTTTAATATTTTCTGAAATTATGGGAAAAAAACATAATATTCGAAAGAGTTCACACTTGGGCAATCACAAATAAATACGAGCAGGTGAAACTGATTTGCTATTTGTTATTTACCGTGAACTAGAAAGAGCCAATAATTATTAGGAATCAAACAAAAAAAACATCACTCCTGTAATTCCCGAAGAGGTAAGCAGAGGAGTGTAGTAGTGTAGGAACGAAACAATAGGGTGAAAAATAAGGAATTAACTAATATTAGAGAATACAAAATTTTGGTTTTCTGTAGAAGTGCCTAAGCCATGTTTTTCAAAGTACACTACATATCATTTTGTTTTATTGATATTGGGTATTATTTAAATTATTTATTTACTTTACGGGCTGCAGGGCTGCAATATTGTGGCTCTTAACAACATTAATCTAGTTACTATTTCTCAATATAAGAACAGTTGGTACTAATCAATATTCGTGCTGATCGAAATTGGTCACAAATGCGTTGACGCTCCTGAGGACTGAAATAGTCCCTTATAGTAACCACTTGGATCGGAACCCAATCTTCAAACTTAAGTTTGTTCTAGAACAACCTTATCAAGATAAAAATAAGTGTAGCGATGGTTATGCACTGTTTCGTTTTATGAAAATCTATCAAATAGTCGAATATTATTCCTCAATAATATTCGACTATTTGGTCGCCCTACGTATAATCTAACCAGAACCGTATCAGAGATAATTGTTTGTTTGGTCGTATCTTCTATTAATAATTTACAAAACGACAACACACAACAACAACAGTTTGCAAATTTAATTAATATTACAGCTATTTAATAATGATGAGGTAGTTAGTGGGTAGGTACTTCCAACGAAGGTAAGACGGGGTGGGGTTGTATTACATCCAATGTGCCTGGAGCATATTCAAATTGTGGGTTGTATGGTGGGTTTGACATATCATGTATAATAGATAGAACATTCAGTGCCTTAAGAATTAGCAAGTTCTTGCATCCAAATGAGTATTTTATTATCACAACTAAGTATTTCTCAAAGCATATGCTTTGTGAAAGTTTTATTTCCCACTACTAATTTGAGTATTTGTGTTTCAAACTTATATGACTATGATAAAGTAAACATCGTGAAATACCTAGTCACTTTAAAGTTCTCAACAGTGTTCTTTGAGGTTTTTTGTATCTACCAGCTTGTCAAACTAACATATCACGACCCCAGCTCCTGAAACAAGAACCTAGAATGACAAAAGGGTTGATGATGATAAGAGCCGTTACTTTCATAAAACAGTCAAGCAGCTGAAGATGAAAAATTTTCAGTCAACTTATACGTCAGGATCACCACCTATTCCATTGTGTAATACTCTTGTGCGTACCTCTTCGGGGTTTACATGCGTATTCCGTCAACCGTGATTTAAGTCAGCTTCAGAGTCTTGGTTGTATCTATAATATCACCTAAGATTATAAGCATAAAGGTTGTCTACGTATTATTCAAGTAGCAAAGGAAGTTAAGTTAAATCCACCTGAACTGTAAGGAACGCCTCGTGGGTTAAAGCGTCCCTATCTATTCCACTAATTCCTCTAGGAATACTAAACTGGGAATACTATTCCTCAGCGGCAGAAATACTTAGATGTAGTGCGGTATTACTTCCACAAGCAAAGATGCTAAGGTTACTAAAGGCTTCGCATACTACTACCGAAACTGAATAGAGAATCGCTGCGATCATGCCACGTTGGCGTCAACTGCGACATTGCTTGGTCTACTATCCTATAAGTATCCCCCTTGGTAATTTCAATGTATTCTACAGATTTAAAATAGACACTTTCACTGCTTGTCATATTATAGTCAAATATCAGAAAAGTCGTACAAATTTGACCTTGCTCACGTGTTCAGGTGACCTCAAGTTGCAGACTGGGCTAAATACGTCTTTAACGTAATGAAAATATAAAATTATATCACATTTTCAGTAAAATCGCTCTCTTACATAACAAAACAATTTTTTTCATAATAACACGTACGAAAATAATATAAATGCGTGCAGTGAACCCAACCTCAGGAAGCCACAACTAATGTTACGCCGAATTAACC
>DVOY01000664.1:0-10685 GCA_018237585.1 Apyrrothrix maculosa | reverse complement strand
TAAAGGAATTATATTCATATGCTTTTCACATTTAATTGAAGTGCTCTCGACCCAATCAGAAAATTTACATTTAATATGATAATCACATTGATGGTAGGAGAGCTACTGGTGATAAGAATATGTAATTTTTTCAGTTTCATCACATAAATAACGAGAAATCTATATTTAATAGCTAAAAAGGCGGCATATTTACTGCTGGACGATAAGCTGGTCGATCTGAGGTGGGATGTACCGAGCGATGTGCTGCGAAGTACATTCCTCCACATACTTTTCAGTAGCAAAGTCATTATATCTGCAGATGATAATTATTTATATTTATATTTGAGACATTTCCACATGTGGGTGCCTCATTTTAAAATTGGCTTGAAGAGAGTTTGTGTTATGGTGACTGCTGGGGAGGCCGTTTCTACGCATAAAGACAGTCATGGGAACGGATCTGTTCTAATTCCGTTTGGAGAGACGGAACACCATTAAGCTACTTGCGTGCAATCTTGGTATGGTATGTCTATTGCACGACAGTATAACTAAAGTCTAACGACTATGTAACGAGAGCCTATCGATTGTGTAACGTGTAACGACAATCTAACGATGGTGTAACGATGGTCTAACGACGGTATAACGATAGTGTAACGACGGTGTACCGGCGGTCTGACGACGTTGTATCGACGCCCTAACGACGGTGTAACGGCGGTGTAACGACGATCTAACAATGGTGTAACGTCGTTGTAATGACGATCTAACGACGTTGTACCGTCATCAATTTGATGAGATGGTGTGACCCTCAGGAGGTCAGTCAATGTGAATTTTATGGTGACTACTTGGCTGATAAACTACATACAGACTACAATACAATATATACACATATTTATATATACTTATGCAGATTTTTTTTACACCCAGATAAAACAGAACAAATACTTACACTCTTAAATCAAATATTTGTCATGGGTGGACACCATACCCACAACCACTGGAACAGTCTTTACATTCCTTGACCACTGGACCAATGGCCCTGCCGAAATTAAGATGCAGCAAGCCGAGGACAGGGCGCAATGGAGCTCTTTGGGGGTGGCCTATGTCCAGCAGTGGACTGAGATAGGCTGATGATGATGATGGTAAACTCACAAGTTAACTCTTCAATTCAAATATTACTCTGCGGTAGGAGCACAGTTCTGCACTAAATACTATTACCATCTATGCCTAGTGGTTAGTGAATATGACTGCTGAGTTGGTTGTGGATTCAATTCTCACCGGATTGGTATTTATGGTGACAAACATGTTTTTACTATATGTTTGGAAGTGAAATTACCTATTTATAATGTATGTACTTAGGAATATATACATGTAGTTTATCAGCTGTCTGGTTATAATATCACAGGTTCTGCCTTATTTGGGATCAGATGCTTATGTATACAATTGTTTTATGAGTGTTTATTCAAATGATTATATTTATACTGGCTTAGCTCATGTATTTTTTTCTCATTCACCCAGAAAAAACATGTGTGAGTTAAGCTGGTACATATATCATAATCTAGTTTTAAAGTATCAAAATATATTAAACATATTCAAGAAAGTAACACATTTCGATTAAATAACTTTTAAAATAGAACTCTACATGTCATTTTATTGAAACTCAGAACTGTATTTCTTCATAAGAATTAACACAAGTTTGGAGCACTTACAATTAGGTCGGAGTCAAACAACTATTCATATGATAGGGGTGTAACAATAAAAAAAATATATTTTGTATTGAAAACTATTTCAACAAAATGTAATAATAATCTCCCCCCTTGACAGATGTGAATTATCAATACAAATTCCAAACTAAAGCTTTTCATCAAGCAATAAGTAATATATGTAAAACAACTTCAATTGAGTGGAAGTTTACAACATTCCTCTTCGGGGATTACAGGCGTGAAGTTACGTTTGATTTTAAGTGCAATTAAAAATAAATACTGTACTGGATGCAGTGGCGTAGCAACTAGCGTGCCTTGGCCCTATATCAAAATTAGTTGGGAGAGCCCAAGTGAAGGGTAAAAATTTCTCACAAAAGAAACAAAAATGCTTGCATTAAATAGAAAAAAATATATTGATAATAAATTATGCTTTTTTTCTAGATATTGAGCTAGCCAAACAATTCAAATTAAATATACACTTTTCTTGCCTTTTTTAAATGACATTGTAGATAACATATTAACAATTTTTGCTTACATCCGTTAGGGGCCTCTGTAGGTCGGACCCTGAGGCCAAGATGTGCTAATATATAATAATTACAGTGTTTTAGGTTATGTTTTTATATAATGATTATACCATTTGTTTGAATCTTTAGGTATATATATTTTTTAATTAATAGGTGTACAATTAATTCAATTAATAAAATCAAACGCTTACGTTCTAATACTTCCAAATATACATCTGTTGTTGTGTTGTAAAAGATACGTGACTAAACTAATGATTTGAAGATTATATTTTTTGGTTCGTTCTTCAAGTCACAATTTATTCAATAGTATATTATAAAAAATAACAGAATTTAATAAATAGCAGTAAATGCTAAATTTACTAGTAAACTAAAAAATGAAATTTAAAAATCGCACCATTCGTTCAATTTGACAACTACTTTGTTTTATTGTTTAATGTTGCCAGTTGTGCTAATATTCCATTAATAATGGCATTATTCTTTTGGTTATTTCTGTTTTTGGTTCTTTTGTATATCCTGAAACGCAATAGAGTTTATACTCCTCGTGTAAACAAAGAACCAAAGAATGTTTAAGAATTGAGAGAAGTGAGTAGCTGGAGTGGCCAGAATTAAAAATATGAGAATGTTTCATGAGTGTGCCAAAACAATTGTCATTACTGGCAGTAATTTACTGCACGTATCTGTGCATGGACGGATAATTCCTAATACCATACTATAACGCCGTACAGTACAGTAGTTGCTAATTTTATTTCATATTTATTTATTTGTGTATATTTATAATTATTATATAATTCCACGGTGGAAGATCGAAGTAATTTGCTTTGATATTCATAAATATATGACCTTGCATTGAAATCAACAAATCTACTTACATACACCATGTTTTTGGAGCAACTCGTAAATACCCGGTCTGATAGAGATCTGTATAAGACAGTGATAGAACCCGGGGATTATACTCTTGTGCCGTATGAGGATGCGCGTTGTAAAATAGTATTAGGCGACGTGACGTGTGTCACTGCGGAGGACGACAACAAGATCGAACCACAGAGCCGGGTGTTCGGTCGGGGGTTCGACGGGAACGTCATAATAGGCGACACGGAATTCTACATTGACCAGGATATCGAGTTAATTTTACAGCAAATGTGCTGCGGTGAAATATGTTCTGCCCGACTGTTGTACAGAAATAAGCTCGGCTGGCTGTCTAAAGAGATTAAATGTAAGATAGAACTGAAGGAGGTGACAGAGGAACAGTTGATTAGCGACTGGGGCTGGATGCGCCTGTACGAGGCAGCTGTGCACCACAAGGAGCGCGGCGTGGAGCTGGTGCGCGAGGAGCGGCTCCTGGACGCGTTCCGCCGTTTCAGTAAGGCTATGAAGATGGTGATTGCCATAGATCCTATAGACTCCACTGTAGTTCCCCCAGAATCAGTCAAGGAACTCACTCGGCTGCGGGTTTGTATTATCAAACTCCTTAATTTGCATGTGATGTCCTCCCAGACGTATCCGTCGACGGCGACACACTGTTAATTATTTTTTTCGTTCGTAAGCGCGAATGTGACTCGCAAAACCGAATTTAGTTTTAAAGGTTCGGCCACAGATAGCGCAGAAAAGCTGCCCGCTAGCATTATATGTGTAATTGTAGGAGTGCTTGGGTCGAGTTTTCAGTTTTGGCGTCGGGATGATCGAGACGAGCGCGCTCAAAGTTAATTTAATACGCATCTAATGATGATTTTAATATCCCATAATTACCTTCTTGCTTTATTTGTTTGTTGGTTTAGTAGTAGCAAGTGTGACTACCGATCGAGACATACTGGATTTATTTCTATACCTATCCTACCCCAAAAGGGATATGCTGTGAGAACATAATAATAAATTCAATAATTGTGTTGATTTTCTTGCAGGTGAAATTATATAACAATATAGCTCATTGCCAGCTGCAGTACAATCAACATAGTGCAGCTATGGACCTGTGCACAAAGGCCTTATCATATGATGCTGAAAACACAAAAGCATTATACAGACGCGGCGTGGCCAAAACACACCTGTGCATGTATGAAGAGGCGATGGATGATTTCCAGCAGGTATTAAACATTGATCCAAATAACCAACCTGCATTACAAAAAGCGAATCAACTGAAGCCCAGAGTTGCCGCTATTAACAAGAATTACGGTGATGTTATAAAGAAGATGTTCACCTGAATTGGAGGCAGCTTAATTTTGTATTTTATTTCTACACCAGTACATTATTAATAGCCTATTATAAATTCTGACGGGGAGTCATTGAAACTGCTGCATATGCATGAAGAAAGGGATGACTGTGGAAGAAGCACATCAGGTCTGTAAGGATAGAGATACTTGACAGTTGGTTCTCTCTGCCTATCCCGTGAAGGACCTGGCATGATGTTACAATAATAAATAACTTAAGTGCTAAGTTAACTTTTTTCTGGATAAGTGTTTTCTCTGCCAAATAAGATAGAACAAAACTATGGGGTCAAGTATACTATGTATATTTACACAATAATATATTGTCACACTTATTTCTCATAGCAATGGAGGCTAAGGATTTCCCTCCTCTGCATTCATGAGTCTGCATAAATGTTCATGCAATAGTGAAGCACTTAGATAAGTAAATTTGAGTATTACATTGTCTCATTTGTTGAGTGGTTGCAACCACAACTGTCAATCAAGAGGACCTGGGTTCAAATACCGGGTCAAGTACTATTGTAGTTTTGTAACTTAGATTTTCTAGTAGGGACTCCGAGTCGGGATGTGGGCACGGTGTCTAACAGTAGGCTCAGCATATATTGCATTATGGGACATAAAGGTAACTGATGAAGCATGGCAGTATACTTGTATTTAGCTACACATTATTATTATTATAATGGTGTATATAAATCTTGAATGCGGCTAGGACAACGGCTATATTGAGAATCAGGATATTTTACGTGTGCTCGACGACGGCACAAACGGAATGACAATTGGCACTTATTAAGTAAAAGCCGTATTAACACATTATCACAATGTTGCATTTATACACTTGCTATTAAAGAGGTGTTAGGCACCGAAACAATACTACACTCCTCTGCCTACTTCTTTGGGGCTTACAGGCGTGAAGTTACATATACATTTGAGGAAAACTATACATTATATAACTATGTGAATGTAACATAGTTTTAAATTTTTAATTTTGTATAAATGTTAGAATTAGTAGTGAAGCTGACATATGTTGATATAATTTTCTTTTCCTTTCATAATTTTTTTGCAGTATTTACTTTATCTAAAAATATGATGCTTTATATTTATAAGATGTCTATTATTGCAAGAGCTAAGGCTATTACTATTGTATACGGGTTTGGAAACATCTCATGTATCTAATGAGTGCAGTGGTTGTCAAACTATATTTGGATATTGTGGAACTAAACTAACTAAAAGGAACGGTAAAGCACTTGAGGTTGTGTTAAATCCTTTCTGGTGTAACATAAATTTTTTTCTGTTTTAAAAATGTGTTTTCATACTAGCTTTTGTTATTAAATATTACTTATTACATTGTTGGATATTACTTCAGTCATTTTGTACATGTACCTGTACCTGCACTCGGTGCTCTCTGCCTACCCCGTGAGGGACTTGGCATGAAGATGTATTTTGTACATATTTATGTTATATTAAGTAGTTGCTCATGTTTATTTTTATTTTGTTCTATATTGCACATTTATTCATTTATGTAGTAAAAACCAGTTACACCAGCATTATTTACAGGTGATGTGCAGAGGCACAGAATTAGAGGTCACCCACTGACTTGTATAAATAAATGGTAGATATCTGCCATTATGTGCACATTACAAAAAAGGACTGGATTTTTTTTATTTTCACTTCCTAGATACTTGGCCCCTAATTTAAAAAAAAATGCTATGTTCATTTAATGTGAAGTCAATAAAATTTAAGAACCAACTATTTTAGCAACTTTTTAACATTACTAACGTAAATTTTTACCATCAATATAAAGTGATACAGTTGGCTGTATCACTTTTTAAATAGTTATTATTACGGTAAAGGGCAATTTACTGATTCATTGTTTTTTTTTTTTAATAATCGAGATCTCATTGATGAAGAACATCCATGTTACTGATTAAGATATTGTTAATTTAATTATAACACTTGAGTGATAAAATACAAAGTTAAATCTAGGTTTCCCTCAGTCATGCAAGAAATCTGTGCCCCACTGGGGGATATAGAAAACAGATATAATCAATGGCACATACATAGTATGTGGTTAAAATCGATTTCTAATATAATTAATTTTGAATTCGTTTAAAAAAAATACACTGTTAGTGTTTTTATTTGCCTCAAAGGCAAACAGTATTTATTGTTTTTATGTTATCCCATTATTCATTTAGCAGTTTGTTGCGTTTATTTTTATTATTCCAAGAACATAATATTATGTGTAATAAATACTAATATGTCGTATAATGATTATCATTAAAAATGGATAAAATAAAATGCAAAAAATGTAAGTTTTATCGCAATAAAAAAATAAATCTGTAGATAATATACTTGTTTTATTATGTTTGTGAAAATATTTATTCTTAGACGCAGTTAACAACAGCTTATAGAAAAGTATAAATTTTTTGTTATATAATAATTTGCAATATATTACACAGAAATGTACATCACAAACATACAGACAGTCAAAAGTTGAGTAAATGCTTACAAATCTATGTACAACAATCTTACCAATATACTAAACTTGTTAATTGCTTGCATTCTCATTTTAATAAGTACAGTGCATTATTTAATTTCATATAAAATAAATGAACTAACAATCACAAGCATTGCAGTAGTGGGCTAGTCACACGATAATCGTAATAGTCAAAGTTAATGTGTAACAAGTTAACAGATAATAATAAAATTGTTCAACAATACAAAAACGTTTTACAAAAATATCTTCATAATTTATAATCTTAGCACCGACACTTCTTCGCGACATTGGACTTAACCGTTACTTTTAAAAAGGAATTTGACAGATGAGTGGTCTATGAATGCTTCTTGTCCGCGTTGTACCCGACAGCTGCGGCCGTGGCTTGGTGGGTTACGGAATTCCAAGTTTGACGTAGTACCTATAAATTAAACCGACATCACATTAATTCAGCATGTAACAGGAAATACCGTTGAAATAAATTCGTCGTTATAACATTTTTTCATATACTTTTGGGAACTTAAATGTCACTAGAATACTATTAGCTAGTGATTAAAACAATATTAAATTTACATATTTGCCAACTAAAGACTAACGATGGAACAAAAACTGAGCAAGGACATAATCATTATTAGAGGCAGACTTTTTCTCTGAAACGTACATGTATTAGTACTAATAATAATTTTAGGTTGGTCACACAATATTTCTAAATATAGATCGAATATGTTAAGTCTGTGCTTACATAATCACGCGTCGTCTCAGCGAACTCATCCAACTGTGTTGCTATATCACGTAAATTACCAGTTACCCTGTAAACATAAAAACTATATTAATATCGTCGTTTTTAAATTTTAATCAACCCTTTTTCGTCGTTGGCTTGTGTGTCGTCACGTCTATTCGACCTCGACGGGTTTGGTGTCGCATTTGTTATGCATATTAGAGAGGTCTTAGATGTGTTGTGTAATTAGGGTTAAAAAGCTGCATGGTCTTTATTTTAACCACGCTGCTTTCATTACGTAAAATGTATGCATAGAAATTTTCATGAAGTTAGCAGAAGGTGCCGTAACAAGAATATGTATAATATTTTTTTGAAATATTACTAAATGACAAAATGCTCCTGTCTTCAGAAAGAGCGCACAGCCTAAAACTTAAATGAATTAAAGATGTTTACTCTTAAATTAGTGTCAGACAATTTAATATTGATATATTTACGTAGAAACACGTTAGGTCCATAAGGATAGAGACCTTAGGCACGCGATACTCTCTGCCTATTCCGTAAAGGATATAATAATAAGATGGTATATAGATATATGTGGTTACTAGCGGCATGGTAAAAATGTGTTAAATAATCCAGGGTTGCCAATAGCCTTACCTTGAGTACACCCACACTGCTAGCATGACACAGGCTCCCACGGCGACGCCCTGCCCCACCGCCACGATAGTCTGAACGCCCAGCACGCCGCCCATCACGGACAGCAGATAGCCCAGCAGGACCACCGCCACCAGCACGGTGGGCGTGCCCGCCAACTTGAAGATGTTTTTGCTTTCGTTGTGAGCGCGGAGTTGCTCGTACGTTTCTTCCAACTCCTGTTGCGTCAATAATGTATACCCTTATAATGCTATTTGATTGATAGGGTATTTTATCTGGAACTAAATGTAATAAAACCGAGTTTCAGCACCTTTAAACATATTAATAGTCACATACCTTGATTAACTTGTCCCCGTACGAGTTGGCCAGCTCATCGCCGCCCATCTTCCGCTTGCTGTGGAACACATGCAAAGCCTTGTCCTTCGCCCTCTTGTGCTCCTCGTCCATGAGCCGCGGCTGCAAGTACGGCCGCGTGCCTCCCACCACCTCTTCCATCAGCTTCTCGTACACTTCTCGCGCTTCTGACACGGCTGATAAGTTGTTTGCTTCCGCTGTGGCCTGTTTCAACGTAACATCGTTTAAAATTTATTTATATTTATTTCAAAATAGTACAATGAATTTTTTGATTGTATTGTTGTTTTCTACTATTCTGTAATTAACAGGCATTTTTAGATGCATTTTTTATCTCTACGTAGTTCATGTTAAAAGTTTAAAATATTTTAAAAACCTTACCGTAAAATCATACCTTTAAAACCTTAATAAGTTTAAGCATTCGGTTATGAATGCTTTAAGCTGTTAGTGTCTGTTTTATTTTTTTTATTTTAACATTTGTTACGGTAGATTCACCTCTAATATTGTCTTAGGTTCAGGAAGTTCGGTGCCGTTAAATATCTTCATGTAGGCCTTGAAATAAAGCAGCAAGTCCTTCGCCTTTATTTTTTGTCCTTCAATCCGTTTGGGGACCAAATTTTCTGGTGCCAACAGCATCGGCACCAGCTGTTTAAGAGAGGTTTTGAATTCTGGACTTATATCTGAAATTAGAATCCAATGTTACTACTCACAATTACGATTGAATTAAATATAACAACCCCCTTCCGAACCCTGAGAATTTTGCTCCGTAACATGACCTCAGTCGGTCAAGTTGATCAGACATACCTACACGCATCGAGTATGTACTAAATTTAAATAATTTGTTACCGTGGTACACATACAGCGTGGAATTAATGGTATAATGAAAAGTATTCAGAGTTATTTACCCGTTAAACACCCGTCAAAATTGGGATTAGTGGCGACGTTCAGCCCGGGATGGGGCATGAGGAAGCAGGCCAGTTCTTCGAAGCAGGCTGCGATGTGCCGCCGCAGTGATTGTAGCTCCTCATGTTGACCCTCATGAACCTAACATATTGAAGAGAGGAAAATATGATTAATGTCGACATAATAAGAATCTATTTATGTTATTAATTCCGAAAACCATAAACAAAATAGACGATGTTAATTACGAAGAAGTATCCAATACGGTCGCTATGGTTTTAGCAATTAAACATACAATTGAGGAAATTGTTGAATGTGTGCATTAACGTCCATTGTGTTGTTACGTCATACATTGACGATTTATTATTAATGTAATATATATTTCACTTCCATGTAGGACTAGGTTAAGATTAGAATTCTCGTGTAATTTTATTTTCGAATTATAGTTTAAGATAGCGTTGTCCTTTATTCAAATCTTCTACAGCGACAAACGTAATTTATCAAAATATTATTTCCAATATGATTAATTATTCCCAGTCTCACCTCAAGTCGCTTCGTTAGTAGTTGCTGTCCTCCCACCACTCCATAGGGATGCTCGTAAGGGAAGCTCCAGTCCCTGACCAGTAGCTGTAACCGCTGGAAGGGTTTGCGACCGACCTCGCCGCTGTGCTGTGCCAGGCGTCCGTATTCCGTGAAAAGCTGACGATAACAATGGAAAGTCTTATGTGAAATCGTCACGTCACGTCAAACATAACAAATGTTCCAGATACAAGAAAATATAAATGAGTGTGATTTCCCGATTATCAGGTATTGTATCGTTTCACGGGTGGACATAGGTCTCTTTTCAGAATCAGAACGGTTAAGCTCATAGTCTGCCACATTGGCCAGGGTTGGCAAATTTCACACGCCTTAGAAAACATTATGAAACACCCTAATGTGTGTAGTTTTTCTTGCCATGTTTCCCTTCACCGTTATAGCAAGTTAAGTGACAGTCTCGAAAATGTTAAAGTCTGAGCTGCACGTCAGGATTCGTAACTCAAGCTTACAGAATAAGACGCTGAGACTTAAACTTCTAGGGTATCATTGTTAAAATTGCCAGATCATTTATAATAAGTTTACCATAGCTAAAGTGGTTTAATTAAGGTCAGAACTTATAACAGCATTACCTGTAAGTGT
>DVOY01000663.1:0-10695 GCA_018237585.1 Apyrrothrix maculosa | reverse complement strand
CGAAAATTATTAATATCGGATGTTTTCAAGAGTTCATATGTACGACACATGGTTAAGAATACTGTACTGCGTTCGGTAGATACTTGTAACGATTGGCAAAAAGATGTCAACGAGCGACCGCAAGGCGCGTAGCGGCCAATGATACCAATTAAGACAAGTCTCAATTTAATAACTGACGTCATAGCTTGGGTCTAGACGCGAATGTGTCGGACGCGTATCCTGCCTTGTCATTATATCCGGTCTTTGTATTGTTGATATTGCTTTGAAATATTCATGGGCCGAATTGCTATTGTAATTTAAGAAGATGCATGAAACACCGCCAGCGACAGTGAAATCGTCACGGACAACAAAGAAACATGTAGTAGTTATAGGACATGTCATTGCGTAAAGCAACTTCTGAGCTTTTTATGTCTGAGGTATCTGGATACTGATTTTTCTTCCGTCACATCAATCTCGTGCATTGTAACATTATAATAGACCAACTGTAATCTCCCGCTTTGTACATAAGACATAACCAAATATCACGTTGTATTATTAAACTCAATATATTACGTAACATAACATCACGACTGTATGTCTTCAATGGGGTAGACAGAAATGTAGTACTCCCAATTTTCACCAGTTATATTATACGTCGTATGACATAATTTATTTCATAATATTCAATTATATATGTAAGTATATATGTATACGAATAACACATCCTGTAATATGAATATATGTGGTTGATATAGTGCGCAGTCAATATGCCGTAATGGAGACATTCGATTGAGTGGCTTAGTCAAGTTAATTACGTATCTAGGTGTAGTTAGCGTGGTTGATGTTAGAGCCTCGTAGGGAGCGTGTCAACACCTCTTCAGTAATATGATACACCAATTCCGAGAAGGGTCGGACTGACCACATTATGTGGTTTAATACACGATCAAAGGTAGAGTTTCGGGCAGTAAAAATTCATGTTTGAATATTAACGAAGTTAAATTTATCGCCGCGTTTTGGATCTCTAACCAAAGTGTATCCAATTTATGGTTTTTCAATGTTTTTAGTGGTTTAATGGATTTTGTGATGTTTAGTTCAAATGTCTGGTTCTTAGTAACTACTGTTAACGTCCCGTAAAATATAAGCGAAACTTAATGATAGCGAAAAATATACTGAAATTTCGATCTTCATTTTGTTCAGATGATATTTCATTTGGTTCTTGCTATCCTAAGTAAAACTAGAATAAAATTTGAAAATTCGTTATTGTTATAAAATTTTTAATGGAATATGACGTATTCAAATAACTTACTTTACTGAAGAAAATTGATTAAGTGAAACTCAGGATTATTGGTATTTTGATAATTTAGTAAAGTATCCTATGTTATTGACTGCCTCGTTGATTGTGTTGGTTGCAAGTGTGACTGTTATCGAGAAGTCCTGGGTTTAAATCCCGGGTCTGGTACTATTGGATTTTTGTAACTTAGATTTTCTAGTAAACATTTCTAGTACCTAGTGACTCGCAATCTGGATTTGTGCCCGGTGTATGGCAATATATTCACCACCTATTCTATAATGGGACGTAGCCGTAACTGTTGAAACGTGGTAGTCTATACTCCTCTGCCTACCTCTTCGGGGATTACAGGCGTGAGTTTACGTCATCCTATGTTACACATTTTCGTTTTTTTAAGCTTAGGGTATAGTTTTGTGTGGTTGGTAAGAGTTAAAATGGTGGAAATTGAATAAAATACACGCTTTAATTTACCGTTTTATTCTTCATTTAGAATGCAAGATTATTACTTTATTTGAATTCTTGTAAACTCGCCTTTACTTTTCAGTTAAAGCATAAAGAGTCGACTTATGCGACTTTCACAAACACGTTTTCTCTCTTTAGAACAACGTGTTCATATCAATATCTAATTTTAATGCAGCGTTCACTTCTGTCCTGTAGTTAGAGTATAGGGGAATTCTAGTACAGTTATTGTTCCTGCTTATAAGATAATGGTTGCAGTCTAAGTACCCTAATTTGTGGCTAATGTTACACTTCGCGTCCGTCCGCACGAAACGCACTCAATGTATGCCACTTGGGAATTATGGCAATTTGTAAGCGAAGATAACAGTTATTGACGATACAATACATTTTAATAACTTTATATACATCCAAGTATAAGTGTATGACTAGTCAATTGAGTAAGGGCATTCCAATCTCGGGTTATAAGGGCATCCTAATAACCTTACGATTGATGACGTGCGGCGGAATCTGTATGCGGTTTCAGTTATTACTTAATTATATTTAGAAATAACATTTTTGATTGATAAATCAATAATAATCATTGTTTCTTTATCGTTAGATACTTGTCTCCTCACAGCATGAAAATGTTTGAGACCATAGCCTGCCGTGCTGGCCCAGCACAGGTGGACAGATTTCGTAGAGCAAATTAATACATAGGTAATAGTTAAAATTTTCTCTTCAAGAACAAAAAACGTGTAAGAATAATCTAATAAAAGGAATAGATTAAAATAAAAAGGTGGAGAGCATACACAGAAACGAAATAAATCTGTCTGGGCACGTGAAACATAGGAAGTATTCTTGTAAATTACATGTATTGAATACTTATAACGGGTAATAATATTATGATTTGTTGTTTATTGTACATATATTTATAGTTCCCGATATTGTAAGTTACCGGACCGGTTCGCGTGTGGACGTATCGAGTGCGCCGGGATGCTGTGTGCATTTCTCTCGGTGACTCATCTGATCTTTGACTAAGGTTCGAGACCTTTGCTACTTTAATCGAGCGAAAATCTCCCAATTAATGTACAGTTTTCGATAAGCGAAAGCGTGCTAGGAATTGTCGTTAGAAACGAATTCGGCCGGGTCTTTATGATATCGAAGTGATTCATGTTGACACCTTTCTTTGGTTTCAAAATTAGTTGCTTAGGAAATGAGCATGAAATCTATCAAAAATACATGAAATACATTATAAAGATAGTTATTCCTTTCCAATACATACGGCACGAGGTTATCGAGGTTACGTATCCCTGAAAAATTATAAATAATTACATTCTTTGTACCCCAAATTATTTTATTCTGTTACAGATGTTGGGGGTTTTGATAAATTATTTTCAAATAAACTTTATAATGCTTGTAGATCTCCATTATAAACGAGATTTATGGACTGTTCACTTTAAAAAACTGAATTTCTCCGGGTTCTTTACTGAATTCTTTATTGGTGTTGCATAGTCGGGACGCCCTCTTTTATACTTTAACTGCTGGGATTACAGAACGTTTAAGTGGGACCATAAAATAACTCCACTCTCTACCTGAAGAAGAAATAAATTACTTAACTGGATAATGCTTTTATATCCCGGAATGTTTTGTACGTGTCGCATTTTGCCTTATGGGTATTTATTGGGTCATTCGTCAGGAACCAATACTCGGGGGAGCTGTTGTGCGGTTGGGGTGCATAATACTGTTATGACGCTGTTGTTTATGATTCGACTCTCCTGTACAATTTATTAACTTTACGGTACGGCCTGTGGGGGATTGGACTCATTAAGTGACGAACCCTAAATGTAATAGTAGAATTTCCGTGTCGTGTTTTTTCACAACGGCTGTTTAGTGTTAAATTATCTGTACGCATACACATGTTCCGTGTCCGCGTGTTAACTGGTTTTAATTTGTCTTCATTGCAAACTGCCAAAGGACTGCGTCACCGTTATGTTTGTGCAACACAGTAAATCAGGTCGGTATCTTTAATAAAAATCGCATCCGCTACAACAACCGCTAATCAAAAAGGACAAAAGTTCAAATATTCATCGACAATGCGATCGCTATTAGACGCGAGGAATGCGGTTTGGCGGCAAAACAAAATGCGCTTAATGGCAACGCCGTATGGTGAGTTATAGATCGTATAGAGCGGGTAGAGAACTGATATATTAGTTCTGAACCTTAAGTATATGTAGCAGGGCATGTTATGGTTAAGCGCGCGTGTTCTGAATGACTGAGACGAGTAGCTGAGCACGCACGTGCGTGCAGAGTGGCGGGCGGCGCGGGGCGGGTACACTGGCGCCGCCTGGCGGGAGAGGGACAACTTTATGACGACGCGATATATTGTCTTCGCCCAGTGTGGGATTTACGGTTCCTTTTGTTTTATTTTTTCGGACACGGCGATTAATTTCTTTTAGTGGATGCCTCCTTGGTTTCCATCAGTTTGCAGAATCAAAAACTCCTTTCTTTGTCTATTGTGATAAAGTTAAATTTATCGATTAACGACCGCTGACACTGCAAATGTAAAATAGGCACGTATATTGCATTCCATAAATAAAACCGTTACCGCATGTGCACGACATCCGTGACACGATTCGTTTCCGTCGCGAGTTCAAGGGAACTCTCGTAACTTTCTCGAATATGTTATAAAGACTGGCCATAACTTCGATTCGCCATATAACGTATTTTAGAGATATTGCCTTTCATATCAAACAGGAATGATGGCGTGCCATCGATCGGGGCTGTCTATTCAAATCTGTGAGGAAGAGAATAGAAACGGAAAAAAGGTGGCCGATGAATGACGTTTTTATTCAACCCTAGCTGATGAGGACAAGGCAAACATTTGTTTAGTAATAAAAATATTTGCCGAAATCCTCGACTCGCAATGCAAAGAAAAGCTTTTTTGCGAGATAACCCTCGCATGGTGTGTGCCTTACCTATTGTCATGCAGTTTTAAAAGCCGGATTAAAAAGAAGCTAATCACGAATTCGTCGAGGGCTGCTCCACATTTACGTGTTCACATGTAACAGTTTGTAAAACTATAGGTTCAATAGAAATCAACATAAAATTAGAAACTACTAATTTTGAAACGGCCCGTATCGAATTACATCATAATAATATAATCTGTGACCAGTACGTGTAACTGATTAATTATATGCGTTGAGAAAAGTATACCTAGTTGGATTAGATCTAAATACGAATGTCTAAAATATTGATTTATTGCGGCAAGCTTAAGATGAAACGTATTAAAAGTATTATTATTCGAATATATTGTGAAACTCTTTTAATACCAACATAAAAACCACAAACGATACCCATATATATTACACTATATATATGTACTAATTATTTAAAGTACTCTACCGTACAGTGGTTGTATGAGTCGTTTCGCGTGTTAATACCTGCATTTGCAATAAGCACTGAAGAAAATATATGTCCCCATTTGCAGCGAGGCGCATTAAAGCTCTCATTTGAAAAGCCTGATGAATGGCTAAAGTCAATGGGTTGTAAGAAATGGGCCAGCGAAAGCGCGCGTCAGGACAGTCAGCGGACTGAAGTCAGTCACTTAACTATTTTGTACGGCTTGTTCTTCAACAACTTGAATAATACTTTTGTGATTTTGAATTCTTTTATTACGTGTACAGCCACTGCTTGGTCTTCAACAACTTAAAGAAACACTTTATTTATTTAGCAGTTTTGTACAGACATAAAATAATAGAAAATCGTACAAAACAGTAAATATTCTGTGCAATGTAAGGTAAAGTGGTTTTCAGTTGTTTTTATTACATTTTACAATCACAGTTTGGTCTTCAACAACTTAATAAAACAGCTTCGTGATTTTGACAACTTTTCAGTATAACTTACTGCAAATGACAGCTTTGGAGAAATTTATACTTCGGTTGCTATAATGCATTACTAGTTCTCACATTTCTGAACCAGTTACACTGTATCTTTTCTGAAGATTGTTTATAATTAAGCTTCTAATTTTAACGTACCCCTTTGCGGTAAAACAAATTGAAAGTCTTATAAAAGAAACCCGCTAATTGCTATAAATGGGCCACTGTCGCGGCGTCAACTGCCAACCGCCGGCTACCAGCAGAACGAATTCTATGAACCCACTAACGTCGCAGATTTTCTTTGTAACGCCAGTCCTACTTGCCAACTAGCCGTACAGTCACCTGTTTTTAAATTGACCTGTAGTAAATCGAAACTAAGTCTGTTTTTAAGAGGTTAGTAAACATAACGCCTGTAAGCCCCGATGAGCTAGGCAGACGGGTGCAGTATACTCCCACGTTTCAAGAGTTACGTTAAGTTAAGTATCAATTAACATACAACATTTTCATTAGACCCTTTCATTACACTCGTATTTATTATATCATGAACGACTGATTTTAAGCGATAGAATTGAAGCAGCGCTGAAAATCACGTGCGTCCCTTACTTGGTTTTACTCCAAGTACTTAAATACGTGGTACAGAGATGATACTCATTTTACAAATACCTACATATTACCCCTATTGTAATATATCACAATTATTGCAACCATAAATACGCCTATTACAAAAAACTTGCAAGCTCAGAGTAGTACTTGCACAGTTTAGAGACTCCTGATTTGTTTTAGCGATTTAAGCAGTCGCATGTTTGTGGTAATATAACGTACGTTTAAATACGTGTTGGTGCCGTGCGTGGCCGCGATTCCAAGCCATTAATGAGCCAGGTGGTGCCACAATGCAGTTGCAATGCTAACAAAGCGTTGGAGCTCGGGCCCGATGGGTCGTGCGCTTGTTGCAACGTTAATTTATTTGAAGTTGCAGTTGAAGGTAGTATAAAGTCCATTAAATGTGACTTGCGGTTTAAGTTTGCTCCGTGCAGAAATTTAAGTGGCAACTGGGTCCCCTACTTAGTTGTAAGAGATGTTAAACAAGAAAAAAAAACACTAATATCAAAGTAGTAACAAAAATGAAATATTTTTTGGAAGCAGTAAATCTTATGTACTATTTAGATACGTGTATACGAAGTAAACATCTGGAAAAAAAAGATTTTCGTATTTTCCTCTGTTTATTTGCCTATCACGCAAAAAGTGCTTATTTAATTTACATTACATGATAGTCAGTAATTATCCTGGTCAAATTATTGAACACATGTTACGACCAAATAAACTCTATTTCTATGGGAGCAAGAGCGAAAATAAATGAAACGTTGAAAAATAAGCACCAAGAGACGTAGAAATGGTTTTCGTATAAGATAATTTGCGCACAGACTGTGGTTTACAGTAGATATATATTTCACTTACAAATCTTATCGTTAAAACGACATGTATAAAAACATCTGGCCTTGCTTTTACTCGTTAATAAATTCTGACTTAAGGCAAAGATAATACAACATTTTTCGTTCTTAACTACCTACATGATAAATACTTTTTTCACTAAAACATTTAGTATCTATCTATTTAGTATCTGTCTATCTCTGTGTTTAAATTCTGGCTCGGGTATTATTGGTTTTTTCTAATTAGAATTTCTAGTTAAAATTCCTAGTAGTGACTCGGAGTATGAATTTGTGCCCGGTATGGCAATAGACTCGCCCCTTATTCAATTGTGAGACGTAAACTTAACTGGTGAAACGTGAGAGTGTATTGTACTCCTCTGCCTACCTCTTCGCGGATTACAGTCGTGATGTAGCGTTATGTCTATCTCTATAGATATGAATTTTAAAATTCAATTTTTTTCATTACTAATTATCTCGTTTGAAGTACGGATTATCAGCATAATTTCGCTAATTTTAAGCATGTTATAATAATTAAATTCATATATCAATAACCATTGGTTCCGCTTAGTGATTCTCTAGAAAATACGAATATTTATTAAGTATGATATTAAACAGGTTCTTTATTTCAATATTTTGTAATTATCATTCTATTTAATAATTGCCCGTTTGATAATTGTTAGCCTGTCCTGGCTATTGGTATAATGGCATTCCAAACGAGCCAGGTGGTGCAACAATGCAGTTCCGACAATGCAGTGCAGCGTGCTTCTTGTGTGCATATCACTTTGAAAGGGGCTGGCTGTTCCCCTGCCCCGTCTAATTACTTTTTATTGATAACGTTTTATTCAATGCTTCTGACTTATCAATGTGGAGCCTATTACGAAATAGAAAATTTTTGAATAGATGCGTGTACGAAGAGAATGATGAGTGTAGAAGAAGTACGATAGGTCTGTAAATATAGGGATATTTCGCTCGATACTTCCTGCCTGCCACGTGATAGACGTGGCTTGAAGTTATAAGAATATAAAAATGATATCTAATATTTGAAACAGTCCGCAATATTTTAATTGTTGAACTGAAAATTAATTTTAACATTAATCTATTTCGTTATGTTTAATAAAAAACGTAAATCACGCCTGTGACTTCCGAAGAGGTAGGCAGGGGACAAACACTCCCACCAGTTACGTTTACGTCCCATTATGGAATAGGGGGCAAACCTATGCCATCCACCGGGCACAAATCCAGACTCTTCGCCACTTAGATATTTCCACTAGTAAATCAAAGTTAGTAAAATCCAATAGTATCCGACTCGGGCTTTGAACCCAGGAACTCTCGATCGGCAGTCCTGTTCGCAACCACTTGAAAAACGCTCCAGTAAATATATTACTGAGCGAATTATTATCTTTGTTTTCGCACATTGGAACCATTTTGACAGTTCTAACATAAAAAAAACTGTCTCGTTAATTGCGATAACGTATCGAGGGCTGTTCGAGAAAAGAGGCGGTCGTTGTATTTTTAAAGGACGTGAAGACTTTATTAATTTGCATTTTATAAAATGTCTCCTTAATGGAGTCTCGGAGGCAGAAAGCTTTTTAAGGACTTGTTCTATCGCTAGCAAGAACTGAGCTAGAAAATATTAATATGTACAAAGAATAAGGCCTACGTGCAGCGGTGAACTGGAATGGAATCTAGGTTTAATTTTTTTAAAACGCGATTTAAATTGTTCTTTCAATGTTAAATTGTCATCATCATCAGCCTGTTTAAGTCCACTGCTGGAAATAAGCCCCCTCAAAGAGGTTTTTGTCCGTAATCTGCTTAAATTGAATTAAATGTTAAATTATTATTATAGCTGCCAATACATTTTGTTAATCGCTTGTCGCTGAAGGGATAGCGGTGGAACAAACTTGGATGTCATAACGAGTATTAAAACTTAACAGTATATTAAAAGTTTCACATCATTCTGTATTTATTTTATTTTTTTATATAACTTGTCTGAAAGAAATCGCTACTCGAGCGATAAGGCCACAAATATCATATTCTTTTTAATAACAAAGGATCATGATGATGTAAGTTTTAAATAATGCATAAAATTAAATGCATTTTTTGTACTTTAGTGTACAATAAAATAACGTAACATCACGCCCGTAATCCCCGAAGAGGTAGAAAGAGGTAGGCAGAGGAGTATAGTACTAGTACACTCCCACGTCCCACCAGTTACGTTTACCTCACAATATGGAATAAGTGGTGAGGCTATTGCCATACACCGGGCACAAATCCAAACTCAGAGCCATTACTAGAAATTCTACTTTTATACATATCCAATAGTATTCGACCTGCGATTTGAACCAAGGACCTCTCGATCGGCAGTCGCGCTTGCAATCAACACGACCGACGAGGCAGTACAATATTGTAGTGCTCTTGCATTACCAAATAATTCAAAATAAGAAGTTCTCACGTTCTCAATACGTATGTACATATTTATGACAGCACGCATTGTTTCAGCTATAAAAAAATAAGACCGGTCGTTGACACCGCCAAAATCGAAATAAGTATCTGTACAATATTTTTATTACTGTTTTGTTATAATATTATAGAGCTATTATTGTACTTTATATTTATTCTGGTTGACTTTTTCCACTATATTATTTAGGTGCTTGACTAACATTCAACATGACGGTTTTTATGGTTTTGTCATAAAAGTATGGCCAGTCTAAGCAATGTTTAATAACACAGTAACCATGCAAGATGATATTCAGATAAGTTTATGTTGATACTTATACCATATGCGGATAACCATCTGTCGGTTTCTGGTCATTTAAATTGTAGAGTCACTTGACATATAATTTTAACTCTATCATAGAGCATACAACATTTTAAACAATTTAGACTCTTTATTTAAACATATCAAAGCTTTTCTTTGTTATTAATACTATTATTGTAATGCCACGCCAAGTTCCTTAAGGGGTAGGTAGGACCGAGCACCATACACTTATCTCTTTCTTTACAGACCTGAAATGATTTTTCCACGTTCATTATTCTTTTCAATGCGGGTGTTATGTTAATACAATGTTAATACATGCCATTAGCACGGGAGACTAAGACTGACTAAATTGATGTAGGAGAGAGAACTCCTTATAATCTACTATAAATTTATTTTTTACACTGCTTACTCATTTGTATAATTCTTTTAACTATTAATACTTTATCTCCAATACTTAGAGTACAAATATGTTTAATACACATTTTGCAAAATGACAAAACTTGTTTTCTGTGCGTTTGATACTCGCTTTAAGGCATTACTACTGTAATATATTGTAATTGTATTGTATTGTATTGCTACTTTGTATTGTAGTTGTATGCTATTGCTAATTTGTACTGTAATTGTATTCTGTTGATGAGCACAAATGGCTACTTTTTGGTTTGAAGGTTGTCGTAAGCGCAATGCGCTGTAGATATATGTACGGACATCGTATTGTTCCAGTCGTCACCAGTATCTATTCACCTATATTTCTGGTTTTAGCTCAATTTAGGTTGGGAACAATACCAACGTGAACTTTATAGAAAATACCTAAATTAAGTAAGAAAGCCATAAAGCACACGATTACAGTCAGCAAATAATTCTTTCAATTCCAGATTTGTAGTAAATCTTACTAAACCTGTTGAAAACAATTTTGGAAACATATAACCTAAC
>DVOY01000662.1:0-10695 GCA_018237585.1 Apyrrothrix maculosa | reverse complement strand
GAACCCAGGACCTCTCCAGGGACAGTCGCGCTTGTAACCAACACCACCAACGAGGTATACTTATAACCTTAAACTTTCTCATTTTGGGAGATCTCTGTGTTCAACAGAGGAGTAATATGAAATTTTAATGTGAATTATATTCAGATACTCGATTGAACTTTGTAGAAATGAATATGTAACTTTAAATAAAATATTCATTAAACATACGTTGTTTTATTAATAGTTAAAACATTTAATCATTGTTTATTTGCAAATAAAAATTCGTTGCGGAATCGTTAAATTGTGCAAGTTTGCAATAATAATTTCGCTGGACAAGGTTTCTTAGAATTACCCAAGTTTAGAAGCTTAACACCGACATCAATGATAAACTGGAATATAAATATGTCGCCAAACATACAACAAGGGAGGTTCTTTAGCAATACTATTCAAATTAATACATAGTTCGTTTATAAATTGAAGACAAAACAATATAATAATTGGTGCGAACTTTAAAATGTAGGTATGTAACCATGTTTACTCTGCATCACGTTTTGATATAACGTATATCAAAGATATTTTTAATCTACATACATTACCACTGTCGTATTTACTTGTGACAATGTAAAATCCTTATGCATATGTTGACTTTCGATTTACGAAATATTCTACTTACATCATATTACACGTATTTACTACAGAGAGCATTTGATTTTCGATTCTTTTTACTTATTTATCATTTGACGATATATCAATACATGCAAGGCCATAAAAATAGGTTATCTGTATGTGTGGTGTAATTTTTCAAATAGAGAAATACTTTGTTCAATGTATGATATAAACTAATATGTATTTGTATATAATTGATCAGATAGAAAACCTTTGGCTTAGTAAATATAGAAAAAATAAACTTAGGCCTCCGAAAGCGTCAATATTATATATTACCCTTGAACCCCATATTTACTACTTTTCCACAGCAGACACTAACTGTGACTGCTTCAACATACAAAGAATTAAAAATGAGTCAGACTGTTCATTAAAAACTGGGAGAGTTAGGGACTCCAGCTATACATTTTTAAGATAGCGACATCACCCTTTCCTGTAAGTTAAGACATATGAAATGTATGTATTTAAAAATTAACTAATTAGCACAAGTGATAAATTTTAGGTACAAGCCCAAACCAAAAAAGGGCCAATGAAATTTTAATTAGAACTGCAATTTGCACAAATAGAGGTCCAATATAAAGTTATTGCGAGGCAAACTTTTAGAATAATTGTTGATTCATCAACAATAAGCTTCTGTAAAATTATAAATATATCAATTAAAACATAAATCTGACATTTATAATCCCATTACCCACATACCTACAGAACTAGCTAAATATTTAATAGCACATAAGTAAGTTTAATTTCATGTTCATACTTATGTGTTGTATGACATATTATAATATCATTGTCCATATCACTGTAGGTATTTTCCAACAAGCAACAGTGCAAAGTCACAAGCGATGACTAATATAGTATCATTAGCATACTGATAGAGGTTTGGTGCAGTATAATCTAGTTTGGTTTGCTTGATATCACAATCAATCAGGTTTCCTTACTGAGTGTTATACACAAAATGTTATAACACATACAATTCTATGGTCATACAACCTTTCCTTTGCCTATCTGAAATATAATGTCAATGGACTCAGTTTTACATTAGCAAGACTACTTCACCAAGGTATCCGTTTAGGATATGGAAGTAAAGTTTTCTGTCCAATTCCATCCACATGATAGGACCCTCATCTTTAATGGTTTAATTGTATGGTGTTTATGTCGACTACATAACGGTTAACAGTTGATACATTTGTGTTTTATTACAATTATTAATGTAACATACAATAAAGTAGCAATGCCTGATTGCCAATAAGTATAAATGATGGAGAAGGCATTAGATAGTTTAACATATTTTTTATTTTTTATCTAAAAGTGTTGATTCTATATACATTTAATATTTTTAATGGTGTCTAATTATTAGTAGTCAAATAACTTAATCAGCAAGCCATGAAAACTTGTGACTAGATATAAACCATAAATCTAGGACTCTAAGAGTTGCTTTCACCAATGCCTACACAAATAGCAGTTTTCTATTTATTTATTTTTCAGGAAAATAGCAGACATCTGTATGATATTCTTTCCTGAATAAAATTTTAGTTTATGCTAATAGACATATAAATAAATAGAAAAGCTTTGACATAAAACAATACTATAACTGAAATCTCTTATTATCCAGTAACCCAATAAGTTTTAAAAATAAAATTTCAAAATTAGAATCACCCAGATATCAGGGAAAAAAGAAGCAGAGCAAATTATATGAACCACAACAATAAATGCCCCAGACCTTGGCAAATCTCCACAATTATTCCCAACAATATATATTTAAATGTCTTAACAATGCAAAACGATTTACATCTTCAATTATTATTATTATACTCAGTCACATGATAAATAAAAATAATGCAAGTGCGAGAGAAATATTTGCATATTGTTATGTAACACGATCAATTATTATAAAAGGTTTACGCAATTTCCCGCTATATAGACACTTGGCACGGAATACCAGTTCATACAAAAACATACAAGACGTGTTTTCAAAGTTTTCAAACAACCTGGCAGCGTGCCAGCAGTAAGGTTTTCGTACGAAAGATGATCTTGAAATTTAAAATGCGACAACAATGTACAGAACTTTGTATACCGAGAAAATCGTTGGAAGCCCGCGAAGTAAGTCATGAAAACATTGATGTTACGTGCTATATAACCTTAACGATTCGTAAACATAACGCAACTTTGATCGTTCGCTATAAATTATTTATTGTACAATACATACTATAATAAGAAAACACATTTCTGGTTATAGCTGAATGTAGATTAAATTTATAAAATATTATTTACCTGACAGCGGCACACGATGTCGGAGTTAACAGCCAATAAATCGACCACTTTTCCTTTTCCCTCATCACCCCACTGCGCACCCAAAACAACAGTCACTTTATTATTAATTTCCATTTTGTATTTTTTACATGGACCAGAGCATAAGTCGCCGTTAACTTCCGAGTGCTTCGAATTTGTAATCGAAGCCATTATATACGAACTACGAAGTGCGAACTTCGAAAATTTATACGAGGGAGCGAGACATGCGCAGCGCACGCAGAAGCCGAACGAAGAAAAAAGGTTTTTCAGGGACAGGGATGCCAGGATGAATAAAAATAATTCGATATTTTTATTCGGATAATCATACAAGAAATTTCTTACCATTTTGTACATTGAGTTACTAGAAATATAGCATAAAATGTAGGTAAACATTTAATATTATCATCAAATAAAACAATAGCACTATATAGTATATAGTGTTTAAGTCGACACAGTGGATACAGTGTTAACTGACTGAAATAATAAACATCATATAATAATAATCCAACATTTTTTTTACGAATAACTAACTATGTCCATTTCAAAGAAGTTTGCGTTAGTTTTGTGTTGAAAATGTGACGTGAAATATTTTGTTTGTTACATACCACAACAAGGCTGATATAATCATAGAAATCTATTATAAATATATTCTAATTTTGAAGTAGTAAATAGTATTGGATTTTTTATTAATTTCCAATCTGTCAATTGCCAGCTCCCTGGTAGCATTACCCCGCTGAATAAAAAGACTAAGCCTCTGTCTGAAATAATTACTAGCCCGTTACTCCTCAAAGACAAAAACAAACTTAATCGACATTTTTGGTATGCACTTTTTCATGTCAGTAGACCATGTTCATACAGATCACGACACATATCTCTAAAAGACAAACAAAGACAGCTTTTACCACTGGCAAATCCCAAGCGGACTGTTTAGTTGTCACTAATATTTCTAATATTACGAGGTCCTCACTTGCAAAAAATTCCCTACAGGCCTACAATGCTTTCACCATATACGTTATTCTAAAATTAACCAAATTTGTATTTGAATTGTCTGATTAGGGTAAACGCACTTTGGCAAGAGGCCAGAAAAGCCGGGAGAGACAAATTTTCAAGAAATAAATCGGCAAAGTTGCTTGCATCTAGGAGCGGTGATCAAATCTTAAATTTAAAATTTTTGATAAACAACTTTTTTAACTTATATCTAAAGCAATTGTCACAAAATGATATTTTCATATACTTTTTTTCATTATCAATATACTGTTAAAATTGACCTTCACAGTTTCATTGTGTTTTTGTGGCGAGCCCAAGTGCTGGTGGCGTCTGGAATTACCGGAAAGTGGGTGTGCTTTTTGAGGAGCGATGGGCTGAAATGCATCTTAATAAGTACATAAATATTGGCGGGAAAAAGCAAAATCGTAAAATATATATGAGTTTTAAATCAAAAAGATCCTTTAAAATTATTTAATTTACAATTTATCTTTCATTTTATCTTATTTGTTTGTAGTTTTAGAAGTAGTACTTGAAAAAATACTAATTTTTGAGCTCCCTTTACAGTAAATCAACGAAATGATTTATGCTACAATGTGTATCCGAAAAACCTGTTTCAGGACGAAATTTGCCCGGTAATTATTTTCTGTATGAACGTCATATGTCACATTGACATTTAGTATTTGGCATTTTAATGTTTTGACTTTGATAGTTCGACTGTCATGAGACTTGTTTATTTCATTGACGGCCGTTGAAGTATCGATTGGTGCCGTTCGTTTACATTTTATTGAGATAATTTTATAGATAACAGAAATTAGGCAGTTGTTATGGGAAAGTGCCTCTAAAATCTGTATATACTGTGTAACTCTACAAAATAAGGTAGTTATAGTAGATCAATATGAAAGCTGTATATTTTTTGTTACTGTACGTGTGTAGTGTGGTGGGCAATGATAAAGAAAGCGAAGACGATGGTAAGAGGAAGAGGATAATTGAACAATTGACAAAAACCCGGACGGTGCTCCTGGACGATTACGAGCTGGTGACCAGGCAGGTGGCCACAGATGTAAATATGTACAGAAGTTATCGCACTGTTTCTGTTGTATTTTTTTCTATCGCACCTGGTGTTAGCGATGCCCGTTTTACGTTTCTTTCCGAGGAGCTCCACTTGAACAACATTGGTAAGTAAAAATAAAATATACAAATTTTCTCATTTGCTATTATATTCCTTTAATGTTAATTATTACTGTATATCATATTGATAAATTTGAATTTTATATAAAAATAAGGTTGAAATGAGGGTATTTAATATTAGGTCTCGTAATTATTACACCTATTATGTCAAACAGTTCAAAGTATGTCCCATATATAACCCTTTGTTACTAAAAAAATTGGTAGTGACTACTTAATATTTGGACTCTAGGTGATATTAGGGCATGAGTAGTACAGGATTGGAGTCTCACTTCTTAACAGTGATATACTAATGCTCTGATAAATTTGGAACATTGATTAATGTTTATCTAATGTTGCTGATAATGTCAGTGACTAATTAATCTAATCTGTTGTTTTTCAATCTGATAATAAAAGATTAGGTTTGGATAAAATTTTTGGAGTGACAGCTCTAACAAAGTAACAACAATTGTTTTGTAGGGTTGTCATATTTGTTTAATAAAAAAATATTTTTTCATTATATTATTCTAGTTGTTGCATGTTTTGCCATTTAGCCTATTTATAGGGCTATTAAAATCGCTTAATACTTTTACATAATTCTACTATTAAAATTCAGTCACACTTCACCAAGTTCACCAATTTGAACCCAGGACCTCTCAATCAGCGGTTGCACATGCAACCAACATGACCAAAGAGTCAGTTATGGTTTGTGAATAGTCATGATATCCTCTAGCCGCAGTCATAATATTGTCTATGAATTGTCACACCTGTATGTAAATGTTAAAGTCCAGATAAAACATATTGCTCTGATGTTGCTATGTCTATGTACAAGATATAAATAATCATCTTAGTACAATTAAGTTAGGCTTATTTATTTGCTTAAAATGTACACCATAGTCATTTAACAATACACTTCTATGGAACGTACTAAGAACACAGTTCAGTGTGATTTGCCAGGTTAGGTGAAAATGTCAAATCTAATGTCAATGTAAAAAATGGCGCGAAACACGTTCAAATGTAAGATTATAGTTTTCCTCACAGTTCTATTCTTAGTGATGCAAGTGTCGTCTGTTTAATATCACGGTTATTCATTTGCTCAATGTAATAGTACATTTTTAAATTTTTTCCTTCAATTCGATAGCTATGTCAACCTTGATAATGAAATATCTAATGATATGCCTTTAACTAAAGATGCATATGAATCACACAGACACAGGCTGTATGAATGTTGCGAAATTCTTAAATTGTATACATAAATGTTATTATAGTCTTGATCTAAAGATGCTTATATGCTGCCTGTATGAATATTGTGAAATTCTTTATAAGATTATAGTGTAAAAAAATTAACTTATTATGGAACATAAAGTATGGATTTAATTTATTGAACATAAAACAGGCAAACAACATATTTTCCTTGTGATAAGATAAAAAAAATAATGGTTCTATTTTTAATCACATTAACAATATTAGTACCGGCAACCCAACCATTTTGTTGGTTCACAGTACTATCAACATTACTGCAATATGTATTAAGGCCTTTATTATACTTGGCAAGAGAACATTTCTGGTTTGAAAATCCTGTGCATTGTACAAGCAGTTGTTGAGTTCATCATGATAACTTTGTATTTTATCAACCCTTTGTATTTTATCAACCCTCATCATCAACCTTCATCATTCCACTCTTAGACACCACTCATCACATAATGAGACGGATAAAGGCCAAGTACAATTTGATAAACTCCACACACCGTAGGGAATTTTACAGGTAACAATAATGTGTATTTTACCTCATATTGTTTATGTAAACCAAAGCAGGAAGTGATAATTATAATCAGAAACATAACTGTAAATTGGGTGTCAGGATTCAAGATGTCAAACCCCAGTGAGATGCTGAAATCGGAACCATTGGGCTACCAGTATATAACATAATGTATCATCACTACTGTACCTCCCTAAAGAGGTGGTCAGAAAAGTGAACTACACTGATGCATTTGACCAGTTATGTTATTCATCCCATCATGGAATAGGTGATGAGCCTATCACCATTTCCTGGGCACAACTGCAGACTACTGGGAATTTCAAGTTAGAAACACCCAATAATACCTCTCACTTGGCAGTCACACTTGCAAATACTTGACCTACAAGAGTCACATTGCATATTATTATTATTATATTATATTGTGCTTAAATTATATGTTACACATGAATTGTATGGATACGAAAAATAATCTTAAGAATTTCATTTATTCTATTTAAACTCAGACACTCAAGAGAGTGTTTGGCAGTGGTCTATATGATGTTACATCTGTTACAATCTTAGAATTCTCATAATGTTGTTTAGAGAACTTCATAATGTTCTTCAAGGTCTGTAAAGTCAACAGATTAGCAATTGGCCAAGGTGGCTGACTATTACCTGACTCAAGAGATTGTAACCAAGATCTGTAACCAAAATCAATATTTTATACCCAAAATGTCCAATAATATCCAAAAATATTATTTTTACCCTTCACTTTCCGAGCGGAAACAGCTTCTCTTGTGCAACTATGCAATGATTAAAAGGGCTGATAAGAAACGCCAGGACATATAGATTCCAGTTCCAGCCAGTACAACTTTAATCCCAATAGAAAATAAATGTAATTCCACTCCCATCTATTATTTATGCACTGAACACAAACGATTAAATGATCTCTAGTCTGACATCCTTTCCAGGGTCATGCAGTCCACAGGACGTAGTAATAAACATTAAGCACGGCTCATATCCGGCCGTCAATCCCGATGGATACGAGTTCCCGAAAAACTTCATAGATCCGACTCTGAGGAAAGAGATTCATAACATCGATTTGTTGTCAGACGGAAGGAATAGAACGTTCTCTCTAACCAACCCGAAGCCTGGTAAATGGTACGGACTCATTTACATCGAATGGGAAGATCCGAGAACGCAGAAAGTGGAACAGGAAGGTGAGATTTATAACAGTCATATATTTTCTCTTGCTTAGGACAGACGGAGTGCGATCGAGATATAGACGACGGAATATTAGAGGGGTCACAGTCCTTTATGGACATGTAGACCAAAAAAGTTCGAAAAGGCGTTGCGGGTCGTGTTTACAACCATGTCCATTATTTGTCTTGCCGTATATTTTCAAGTTATTCTCTCTCACAGCCATTCTAATTTTCCTTTTCTTATCGCTTTACTAATATACAAAATGTGTAGCAACCAATTGAATTAGTCCGTGCGAAGCAATGTATCCCCGTTCCTCTCTAACTATTAGGTCTGTACTATTAGGTCATTCAGTTGTTTTTACCTATTTTAATTATGTTAAGTAATATTGAAATAATTATATTCATAATAACAAGTAATTGACGTTTCGCATATTATTCAAATGGACATGGCGAACCCACGGGTAATAAACTGTTGCCATCGCATATACGGGGGTGACGTAATTAATACATAGATGGCCAGCCGATCGATCGCAAGGGGTTGCTTAACTTTAATGCTTCGACAATAGCTTTCATTCTAAACATTTATTATAATGATTTCGTAGAGGCGAAAGGTGTAACATTTCTATAACTTCGAAAATGTCAAGCAAATAAATCGAAATCTATAAGGTAAAATTTTAAAATTTGTGATTGATCACGATATCCCTTAGCCGCAGATAGAATATTGTCTATAAATTACGTCACACCTGTATGTAAATGTTAAAATCCGGATATTATTAATTATCTTAGTACATTTAACTTAGACTTATTATTTTAGTTAAAATCTATACCATCGGTATTTAACTTCAGATAGAACGTACTAAGAACTCAGTTCAGTGTGATTTGCCAGTTCAGGTGAAAATGTCAAATCTAGTGTCAATGTAAAAATGGCGCGAAACACGTTCGAATATAAGATTATAGTCTTACTTGCAGTTCTATTCTTAGCGATGCAAGCGTTATCTGATTAATATCACGGCTATTCATTTGCTCAATGTAATCGTACACTTAAATTCCTGTATTGAAGCTAATATGACTCCTACACACCGCGACATCCTGGTTTTCTGCTTCTATTACGATTAATCTTAAATGAATATTACCGCACGTGGTAGCAATAAATGCATCGTAGTTAGATCTATTGTAACGTAGATTCGATTCTGCTTACGAGTATATCATAGATTGATAAGTTACATGTTGGTTACAAGGTTAAGAAATTTAGTCAGGTAAATATTTCTAGCGGGAAAATGATTCGAATAATTATTTCCATTAAGAATCGTCTTTGCCTTCCAATACATATAGTCTATGGTAAAAAAAAAATAATAGGACTGATTTATTTGTAATTCTTCTGTTATACTTCCAAATTAAAAGGAGACCTGATTATCAATGAAATCTTTTGCATTTACATTTAGGTAGAAAGTATGAGATGGGTTGCCTCGTGGTGGATAAATGAGAAAATATGAAGCAATTTTTTAAAACATAAGCAATAGCAGTAGCTTTGTATATACTTAGGCTTTCTATATATAAACGCTTGTTATGTGCATAGGCTTTGTATATACATAATAGTATAAATGTCGTCAGTATCAGTTGGTAACCAATTCGTCTGTCGGAAGTTTGTACCTTGCACTGCAGACTTTCGACTAATTTTGAGTACTGGTATCTAACAGTAATAATATATGCAACAAACGAACCGAATCCATTATTATATAACAGAATATGTGCTCGGTCAGGAAGCAGCAACAATCAGTTAATCTGCGCATCGAGGCCGGCGTGCGGTGCGTGCGTTCGAAGTACTGGAAGGTTCAGATTTATGGATTAAAGACGGTGGTCCACTGGCGAGTGGTGCTCCTTAATGAATTTAAATAAACATCACAATGCTTAGAAATAAGGGCTTTGGTAATTGTGTATTTTAACAGTTCAACGTGTATGTATGCATTAGCAACGAGTTTTAACCATATAAAAAAATTTCTTCAGTCAGTTTCCTAGAATATGTCTCCTAACATGATTTGCTTCTGAAATATTATTCACTGCGTTGAATTGAATTGCAAGACTACAGTTCTATGAATTGCCGTATTGGATGTTTCAAGTATATTACGTACTCGATCTATCAATCTCGACCGATTCATTTTCCTCCTGAAGTATTTCTAACTGAGTCATTCGATGATCATTGCTTAAAAGTTGGGCTCGATTTATACATACGTTTTCCGTTTCAAAAGATTCTTTGAGTCAGGGGAATTTCTTTGACGCATTTTTTGCAAAACCTCTTAACCATTTTCTTCCGTTTGAAGAGGTCGTAAAAACATCGGCAAGAGGTGTTGAAGAGGTTGTAGAATCTAGAATCTAGTCTATTTATAAATCAAACTCTTTAAAATTAGCAGAGTATCACCACAGTTTTTTTTATTTACCTATAGGCTCGCGTTTGACTGCTATCCCAACTGATGGAAAGCGTGATGCAGCCTAGGATGTAGCACGCTTGCCTAGGAAGTGCCTATTCAGTCTTGTCTTGAATAACTCCAGGTTGTATGAATCGGGAAAAATCTATATATATAGGAGATCCAATTTCACATGATCACGATATCTCTGAAACTATCTGACCGATTGACTTGAAATGTGGTAGGAATATTCCTCACGTGGTGTAGAGGT
>DVOY01000661.1:0-10698 GCA_018237585.1 Apyrrothrix maculosa | reverse complement strand
CGTACTAGCTATCAAGGCATATAGCACACCGGCTCTACATATGTCATACTGGATCGGATTAAGGCTTAAGTTTAGTACGGATCGAGAGCTGGAATGTAACAGTTTTGTATAGCAAGTCAATTAGAGCCTCGAACTTAAAAATACAGACATCAGTAACCCATTAAGTTAATGAAATCCGAAATTAAGATTTCCAAATAAAATTACCAAATTCTCTGTATTTTGTTTTGTTTTTAAACCACCCCTGCTTTACAAAGAACTAAAGGAAAAATATTATTCAAATCGGTCAAGTAGTTTTTAGTTTAATTTAAACATGAGTTTATTTTTATAGGTTGAATTTTAATTGCCTTCATTACTTTAATAATCATATAAAAACTAATTATAGATAAAGCAATAAGTTTTTCTAAGATAAACTCTACTTTGATTTCACGTTATTTCAGGACAGTTTTAAAGAATGTTTTTGCATAAAATTTATGGCAAAATAAGTATTGCCATTATAACAATCTACCGCAAGCGGATTGCTTCAGAGTTCAGTTCGATTCTTTATAGCAACACTGATGGGTCGATACTCGATATCAAAATGGCTACCACCAATGATTCGAAGGCGCCGTTGCGCCAAGTAAAAAAAGTACAGTTTGGTATATTATCACCAGATGAAATCGTAAGTGCTGTTTAATTAATATTTGTGCCGTATTTCGTAAAATGCAATAATAATTTTGGGAATATTTAATGTAGGATGGTCATGTGTAGCTACAACTCATTACCATGTTTTTATTCCTTATCTCTCTATGGATAATGTGTTCTTTATCCCTATACTAACTTTTTTGTAGATAATTTATTAACACAATTCTTGCTTTAGGAGTTACTCCTATATTTTCGATTGCTTAATTTTCTTGTGTTGCAATAGATTAGGTCACACAGGAAAAAGGATAGGAATATTTTACATTCGGAATAATGTTTGTTACAGCGTCGAATGTCAGTCACAGAAGGGGGCATCCGCTTCCCCGAAACAATGGAAGGCGGGCGCCCCAAACTTGGCGGTCTCATGGACCCACGACAAGGGGTGATCGATCGAACATCTCGGTGTCAAACTTGCGCTGGAAATATGACTGAATGCCCTGGACACTTTGGTCACATAGATTTGGCCAAACCAGTTTTTCATATTGGATTCATAACAAAAACAATCAAAATCCTAAGATGTGTCTGCTTCTACTGTTCAAAACTGCTTGTCAGCCCGGTAACATCACTGATTATTTTTGTACATTTCTTTGTATGGTCATATTTATGGTATAACTGATAATACGATATTGATTTTTCTAGACAAATCCAAAAATAAAAGAAGTTGTCATGAAATCAAAAGGACAACCTCGTAAGAGATTAACATATGTTTATGATCTGTGCAAAGGGAAAAACATTTGTGAGGGTGGTGAAGATATGGATATTGGTAAGGAAGGGGAAGAAGGAAAGAGAGGCTCAGGCCATGGTGGTTGTGGTCACTACCAGCCCTCTATCAGAAGACAAGGTCTTGACCTTACAGCGGAATGGAAACATGCTAATGAGGACACACAGGAGAAGAAAATCATAATCACAGCTGAAAGAGTTTGGGAGATTCTTAAGCATATTACTGGTAAAAAAGCATTTTATGTTGTTTATCTAATTTTTTATCTGGCTCTTATCAACTGCCTGTTTTAATTTGCTCACCATTTGGGAATAACAGATCACCACTTAAGCTTTTATTTACTAAAAAATAAACTCTTTAAAATACAGGGCTAATTACTAGTAGTCTGATGTGCTTAAGTTATACCTGTATAGTGAATTCTTTGAAACTGTTAAATATTAAGACAAATTCTAAATGTTAATGCACTACCATAATTTAATGGGATTGTAACTTGTTCACTTAATCATGATGTTCATTTAACTTAAGAGGTTATTTATCTACAGCTATTGTAACAGCTTTAGTTTACCGATACTTGTTCTTAAATCTACCTTAAGACATTTATGATATATTTTATATATTACTGGTAAAAATGCATTTTATTAAATGCCTGTTTTAATTTGCTCAGTTTTCATTTAAATATGTTAGTTTTTAAGGAATTGTTGATGTACAGAAAGTACAATAGAGCCAATTATTTGACTTGATTTGTTTATATTTCAAACAATGAAAAACACACATGTGCCAACAGCGTTAGTTCAAACGGGGCAAAAACTTGTCATAACATGTATCATGACTCACACCAAGATTATTCAAAACTTTTATATTGCAGTTGCAGTTTTGGATAGATTTTTATTTCCAATATCTGGTAGTTTTAGTTATGATTTGGGTGCATCATAACATTCCTGATTAAACAACATAAGTTTACATCTTGTTGTATCTTCTCTTTTCTTTCATTTCCTTGAATATTTCTTATGTTTTTGTATCAGCGGATGTACGTTTTCGTGTATACTTCTAGATTATTAAATCAACTATTTAGTCTATTTGCCAGTAAAAAAAATGATAAAAACCAATTAAACATAGGAGAGACACCTTATATGGATATATAATGAGATTTTAGATAGCATAGCAAACTTTATCCTTAGCCTTACAAGGATTGGAGTTCCACCACTGCTGTAGTGAACCTGGCTACATAGGATGTTTTTGTCAGTTGTTCTTTTACTTCATTAAGAATGTTTGCTGATATCTGATTAACCTAACATTCTTTCTTCTTAATTGTACACTCTTGTCAGAGTGGTCACATTGGATGCCTCACGGAACGGTAGTACGCTTTCGGGGCTCCTGCAAATGTAGCAGTTGGTTCTGTTGGGAGCACCGTGGACTGCGGTGCACTAAGCAGCTTTAACTATAAAATCGATCGATCGTGTAGATGGGTAGCTATGAGCTCTCATGCCTTCCTCCTAGTCATGGACCACAAGTCAATCCATCAAGTCCTCATTTCTGGATATATATCAAAAGAACTTCAGTATTCACAACTGAATAATCTACAGAAGCTTGTCTCATATATGTTATTTAGTCTCATATATAGTTATTTAAGGATCGAAACTTTGGTGTGAAACACTGTCTACAGTATTTTAAGCAGCCTTCTCCAGCACATCTCCAGTGCATCGATTTTTCGACAATCTTGTATCTTCAGTGACCAAGTTTCAACTTCATAGAGAAACATTGGAAATACCAGGCAATTCATGAGTCGAACCTTTGTTTTCTTGTTTATTCATCTGTCTATTCAAATTTTTCCCAGTCCCTCTTCGCATTCTCCAGCGTTCGAGATTTCATTGTTGAGATTTAACATTCCGAGTTGGTACTAATATGAACTAGAATTAGTGTGCCTCAAATTATGGCTACTGTTGCAATTAGGCTCATCAAGTTTTGAAAATTATTAAACAATAATTATTTTCTTCTAGATGAGGAGTCATTCATCCTAGGTATGGATCCAAAATTCGCTAGACCAGATTGGATGATAGTCACTGTGCTACCTGTACCACCATTGGCAGTTAGGCCTGCGGTTGTTATGTTTGGTGCTGCTAAAAACCAGGATGACTTGACTCATAAACTTGCAGACATAATAAAAGCTAACAATGAATTGATGAGAAATGAACAAAATGGAGCAGCAGCCCATGTGCTAGCAGAAAATATTAGAATGCTACAGTTCCATGTTGCTACATTTGTGGACAATGATATGCCTGGTATGCCAAGGTAAATATAATTAATGACTTATCATATATTACCTGTGAGGTCTAAGCTTGGAAAATAAATATCTTGCTTTTTATCACTGATGCAAGCTATGTGCATATATCATATTACTAGTACCTTAACTCATAATACTAATTATTTAATGTTATTCTAATTTTAGAGCTATGCAAAAATCAGGAAAGCCACTGAAAGCTGTTAAAGCTCGTTTGAAGGGAAAGGAAGGCAGAATCCGGGGCAATCTTATGGGAAAACGTGTCGATTTTTCTGCTCGTACTGTCATCACACCTGATCCCAATTTACGTATAGATCAAGTAGGCGTCCCAAGGTCCATAGCTCTTAACCTCACTTTTCCGGAATTAGTGACGCCGTTTAATATCGATAGGATGACAGAACTTGTACGAAGAGGTAATGCTCAATATCCGGGAGCTAAATATATCGTTCGTGATAATGGCGAAAGAATCGACTTGAGATTTCATCCTAAACCATCAGACTTACATTTGCAATATGGTTATAAAGTTGAAAGGCATTTGAGAGATGATGATTTGGTCATCTTCAATCGACAACCAACACTTCACAAGATGAGTATGATGGGGCATAGAGTGAAGGTACTACCTTGGTCTACTTTCCGAATGAACTTGAGCTGTACATCACCATACAATGCCGACTTTGATGGAGATGAAATGAATCTGCATGTGCCACAATCTATGGAAACTCGTGCAGAAGTGGAAAATATTCATATAACACCCAGACAAATTATCACTCCACAAGCAAATAAGCCTGTCATGGGTATTGTGCAAGACACATTGACAGCTGTAAGAAAAATGACCAAGAGGGATGTGTTTCTTACTAAAGAGCAGGTCATGAATCTTCTAATGTTCTTACCAACATGGGATGGAAAAATACCACAGCCCTGTATTTTGAAACCTCAACCTCTTTGGACAGGAAAGCAAATATTTACATTAATTATTCCTGGCAATGTTAACATGATTCGTACACATTCTACACATCCAGATGAAGAAGATGATGGTCCATACAAATGGATCTCACCTGGTGACACTAAAGTAGTTGTAGAACATGGAGAGCTTCTTATGGGAATCCTGTGTAAGAAATCACTTGGTGCTTCAGCTGGATCCTTGCTTCACATTTGCATGTTGGAGTTGGGTCATGAAACTGCTGGACGTTTTTATGGTAATATTCAGACTGTTATTAACAATTGGCTGCTTCTGGAAGGCCATTCAATTGGTATTGGGGATACCATTGCCGATCCTCAAACTTATCAAGAAATTCAGCGCGCCATTGTGAAAGCAAAAGATGACGTAATAGAGGTTATTCAGAAAGCTCACAATATGGAATTAGAACCTACTCCTGGTAATACTTTGAGGCAAACTTTCGAAAATCAAGTAAACAGAATCCTCAATGACGCTCGTGATAAAACTGGTGGTTCAGCTAAGAAATCACTTACTGAATACAATAATCTAAAGGCTATGGTGGTTGCTGGATCTAAGGGTTCGAATATTAACATTTCACAGGTTATTGCTTGTGTAGGCCAGCAAAACGTTGAAGGTAAACGTATACCTTTCGGTTTTCGTAAACGAACATTGCCACACTTTATTAAAGATGATTATGGTCCTGAATCAAGAGGTTTCGTTGAAAATTCATATCTGGCTGGGTTGACACCATCTGAGTTTTATTTCCATGCTATGGGAGGTCGTGAAGGTCTTATCGATACTGCTGTAAAAACAGCCGAGACTGGATATATTCAGCGACGTTTGATAAAGGCTATGGAGTCTGTCATGGTACATTATGATGGCACAGTACGTAATTCAGTTGGTCAACTGATTCAATTAAGATATGGGGAAGATGGATTAGCTGGAGAAACTGTGGAGTTCCAAAATCTTCCTACTGTAAAACTCTCTAATAAAGCTTTTGAAAAGAAATTCAAATTCGATCCTTCAAATGAAAGATATTTGAAAAGAATATTCAACGAAGATATTATCAAAGAGCTCACAGAATCTGGATATGTCATTGCTGATCTTGAAAGTGAGTGGGAGCAGTTATGTAAAGATCGAGAGATCCTGCGTCAAATTTTTCCAAGCGGCGAATCGAAAGTCGTTTTACCATGCAATTTTAAGAGGATGATCTGGAATGTACAAAAAATTTTCCATATTAACAAAAGAATGCCAACTGATTTAAGCCCAATTAAAGTAATAAAAGGAGTGAAAGATCTTCTTAAAAAATGTGTCATTGTAGCTGGAAATGATCGTTTGTCAGTGCAAGCCAATGAAAATGCTACATTGTTATTCCAATGTTTAGTCAGATCAACATTATGTACCAAATTTGTGTCAGAAGAATATAGATTGTCAAGTGAAGCTTTTGAATGGTTGATTGGTGAAATTGAAACACGATTCCAACAAGCTCAAGTAAACCCTGGCGAAATGGTGGGCGCGTTAGCGGCTCAATCGTTAGGTGAACCTGCTACCCAGATGACACTGAATACATTCCACTTTGCTGGTGTGTCGTCCAAAAACGTAACCCTTGGTGTACCACGTCTTAAGGAAATCATTAACATTTCAAAGAAACCGAAAGCTCCATCTCTTACGGTATTCCTAACTGGAGGAGCGGCTAGAGATGCAGAGAAAGCAAAAAATGTTCTCTGTCGTTTGGAACATACGACTCTGCGTAAAGTCACGGCAAACACCGCTATTTATTACGATCCGGATCCACAAAATACTGTTATCGCTGAGGATCAAGAATTTGTAAACGTTTACTATGAAATGCCTGATTTCGATCCAACGAAAATTTCACCGTGGCTCTTACGTATTGAATTGGATCGTAAAAGAATGACTGATAAGAAATTAACCATGGAACAAATTGCTGAAAAAATTAATGCCGGTTTTGGAGATGATCTTAACTGCATTTTTAACGACGATAATGCTGAAAAATTAGTGTTGCGTATAAGAATTATGAATAACGAAGAGAGCAAGTTCCAGGACAATGACGAAGAATCAGTTGATAAGATGGAAGATGACATGTTCTTGAGATGCATTGAAGCGAATATGTTATCAGACATGACCCTACAAGGAATAGAAGCCATAGCTAAAGTATATATGCATTTGCCTCAGACAGAGGCGAAAAAACGTATTATTATCACAGAACAGGGAGAGTTCAAAGCTATAGCTGAATGGTTACTTGAAACCGACGGCACTTCTTTAATGAAAGTTCTATCCGAGCGTGATGTTGATCCAATCCGTACATTCAGTAACGACATTTGCGAGATCTTCCAGGTGTTGGGCATTGAAGCCGTGCGAAAGTCAGTAGAGAAAGAAATGAATGCTGTATTGCAGTTCTACGGTTTGTACGTAAACTACCGTCATCTGGCGTTATTGTGTGACGTCATGACTGCCAAGGGTCATCTAATGGCGATCACCCGTCATGGTATCAATCGACAAGACACCGGTGCGCTTATGAGGTGCTCATTCGAAGAAACTGTTGATGTCCTTTTAGACGCTGCCAGTCACGCTGAAGTTGATCCTATGAGAGGAGTATCTGAAAATATTATAATGGGACAATTACCAAGAATGGGAACTGGTAAGGAACATAATAAATGATTTGACTTTATGTTAATGATGTCACTATATAGTATGTCATTACTATCTGAATCTATACTTTTATAGGGTGCTTCGATCTTCTGTTGGATGCTGAAAAATGCAAACATGGAATGGAGATGGGTGGCCTTGGTGTGGGAATGGGAGTAGGAAGCGGAATGTACTTCGGCGTTGGCACTCCCTCTATGACGCCGCTTATGACCCCATGGTCTAATCAAAACACTCCTGGATATGCGAGTAGTGTGTGGTCTCCAGGTCAAGGTATTATTGTTATATTTTTCGTATGTTTATGTAACATTATTTCAATACGTTTTTTCATGTATTGTAACTTTTTTTTATCTCCACAGTCGGAAGCAGCATGACCCCTGGAGGTCCTTCGTTCTCGCCGTCTGGAGCATCCGATGCATCCGGTTTATCGCCAGCTTACAGTGTGTGGTCTCCGCAGCCTGGATCGCCGGGTTCACCTGGAGGAGGTCATCTTTCACCTTATGCCTCTCCCGCTGGCGCTTCACCTTCTTACTCTCCAACCAGTCCTGTATATGGTGCAGCTTCGCCCAGTCTCACTCCAACGTCACCACACTACTCACCGACTAGCCCGTCGTATTCACCGACATCACCAAATTACTCCCCTACTACCCCGATTTATTCGCCTACTTCACCCAGTTATTCACCAACGTCCCCAGGATACTCCCCAACATCTCCATCATATTCTCCAACTTCGCCAAGCTATTCTCCAACTTCTCCTAGCTACTCTCCAACTAGTCCTGCGTACTCTCCAACTTCTCCCAGTTATTCGCCCACGTCCCCAAGTTATTCACCCACAAGCCCGTCTTATTCACCAACTAGTCCGTCTTATTCCCCGACGAGCCCTGCATACTCGCCAACTTCACCAGCGTATTCACCGTCATCTCCAAGTTATTCTCCAACAAGCCCAGTCTATAGTCCAGCATCACCAAGCTATTCGCCATCTTCGCCCAACTACACACCGACAGCACCTGCTTATTCGCCCACAAGCCCTTACTCTCCAACTTCACCGGCATATTCTCCAACATCACCGAGTTATTCGCCTTCTCCGAAATATTCGCCAACGTCACCAAACTATTCACCGACGTCACCGTCCATTTCTGGAGGCAGCCCGACGTATTCGCCTACCAGTCCACAATATTCGCCAACAAGCTCTCAGTACTCGCCGACTAGTCCCGCCTATTCGACGTCATCTCCTCAGCATGCAAGTAGTACTCGTTATTCTCCTTCTTCTCCAAATTATTCGTCTTCGCCGAATTATTCTCCCTCTTCGCCTGGTTACTCACCGTCTTCAAGCAAGTATTCCCCAACTTCGCCAACATACACGCCGACATCCTCCAACTACTCACCAACATCACCTGCTTATTCGCCATCATCCGCCGGACCCACCACGTATTCACCCACATCACCCACTTATTCACCTACATCCCCTCCCTATGACGACGGTGACGATTAAACAGATTGTAATCTGTTTTATGAATTTAAGTATTTCTTAGAGGGCTATGTTAATGTTGTAACTGATGTACGCGCGTCAGCTTCACATATTGTATTTATTTCACGTGTTTGTATTTATTAAGATGTGTGCGTAAACAATTCGCGTGTATCGATGACATAAAAATAAATACCGTTCTACCACAGTTCAACTACAGAATCGAAAGGCGTGATGCTAATTTCTACCTCTCAACCATAAGAATGATAACTAAAAGATGCTGTTACGCACAGTAAGATATTGTGCCTAAGCGCCCATCTACGACAAATCAAAGTCATTCGCACTTGTTAATTATAACTCTATCAAGTACTTATAAATTGCCCAAATTTGCGGTATACAAATGTAAATATTTTGATAAACATAAAATAAATTTATTTTTCATTGTACTATAATATCCTTTTTTACCTTATAATTATAAAACAGTATATAATTTACCTTATAATCTTAGAATATAATATTAGTTATAAGGTGTTATTAAATATATATATATATATTATTATGCGCAATCAGAGTGAGATTGGGACGTAAACGTAACTGGTGAATCGTGGGAGTGTACTATACACTCCTCTGCCTACATCTTCGGGGATTACAGGCGTGATGTTACGTTTCAGAATAAGATTGATTTTATTTATCAGAATCGCCAGATAGATCGCCTAACGGTAATCTTGATAATTCTCATGAATTTTGGCTAGTATTTGTAACGAACTATTTTTGTAATTCACATGAGTACGGAAGTTACTTTGATACACGCAGATAAGGTCAACCTCACTCGGGGTGCGTCATAATAAAAAAAGATGTGTTTAATGTAAAGTGGTTTTGTATGTGCGGTGTTGAACGTGAGAAGAACGTTTGCAAAAAAAAAAACTTTAAAAAAATACTATTAAGAGAAAAAATATTGCGGAATGCAGTTAGTGGGCGAATTCCGTATCTTGTTAAGTATTTGTCGTGCATTGTCAGTTTAAAGTAGTTAATACCCGTTTTATACTGTACGTATTTTTACCTAAGCAAAAACAAATGTATTCATAACGTAAGAAAAATAATATTCGTGTACTTTTGTGAATGAAATTCTCAATACATTTGCTTGACACATTTTATAAATTATTTAAATTCAATTAATTAGGGAGTAAAAAGTAACTCAAACCTATAGTCAAAGCAACAATAGATTTTTTTTTAATTTAAAAGTAGTTTAAAATTTGTTTGCTTAGTTTACACCCAAAAATTATCTATATAATGTTTAGAATAAGAATTTTAAATATCCATAGTTTTAAGCTATTGAATTTTCTCTATAATAAACATATTATATATAGCCAATATTGAGTTTTTATTTATTTATAATTATTCAAATATTCTTACGTGTCACTGGGAATCTGTCGGTCTTTAGTCCTCTGCAAACATCCACTTACATCTGAGTTACTTCTGTTTCTTGATCTAACCATTTATTGATCCTCTGCCAGAGGATCATTTCTCTACTTTCTCACTATGGTCGGAGTATGAATGTATTATCTGCAAACAAATCGAGTTAGGTTAGAGATGTTAGTTCTAGTTAGTCTATAATTCCGGCAAAGTATATAAGTATAATTCCGAGTTCTAAAATTTTACACTTTCAACTCGCTTTAATTGTTCAAGTCTCCACACCATATAAAGACGGGCAAGACCAGTGTTCCGGCAAGTCTTATATTTCGGTAGCTCTAGATGTCTGTTCTTAGTCATAGTTTCTTAATTTGAGGCCCGGGTTTGTTAATGGGTTTGTAATCTATTAAAAAAATAAAACCTTGATACAAAAGATTCGTGTATTTGATAAACCTACACACATTTGTAACACAAACACCTTTACAACACTGTCATGTCGATAACTTGAGTTTCCATCTAGTTGGGCGATAGTGTGGACAACTAGTTGA
>DVOY01000660.1:0-10700 GCA_018237585.1 Apyrrothrix maculosa | reverse complement strand
TTCAGGCTCAATGTACCGACCAGTAACCCAGCCCTACCGACCGGCCCGGGCCCGGGGCGCCCCCCCCCCCCCCCCCCCCCCCACCCACCGAACCGCGGATGCGATTCATTAATAAGCTAGCTATTCGGTTGCTAAGTAAGAGTACAGTAGTCGAGCAGGTGACGAGCCACACGCATGCAGGAGGCAGGACGCTCCGGCCGCAATTAGCAGCGCGCGGCAGAACCGGTACATCGTTTTTGCGACGGGAGGACCAGTCCGGCGCCCCTGCGAGGACAGCCACCTCGCGCGACCTTCACACTCGTCACCATACTTCTATGTACTTTAAAATCACCACCGCGTGTTCGTTCGTTTCCAAGCGTTGTGTTGCATTAGCCGTTAAATGTTCCCGACATCTTGCATGCCGAACTGAAGCCGAAAACAAACAGTGTCAAGGAGTTTACATATGTGTACGCCTGCTGAAACTGTAACGGTTTGTTCTCATCTAGCAGTTATTAAGTGATTTTAAAATTGACTGCGGGCTTCAACTTGGCACCATTGTAGGTAGCTCATTATGTCTTCAGGATAACAATATTTAAGTTACACGTATATCTGTTTTCACCTATAAATCGTACAACCCCACGCGGGGCGTGCAGGTCGCGCGGCCCGTATTTATATTGCTTTACTAAAACAAGTACATAGAACTGTGGTGCTATGACGTTTTACTACTCTTTGAAACCAAAAATGCTATTCCCACACATTGTGTAACTTAATAACAGTGGCTAATAAAATATAAGTATCATAATGTCAGTTAAGTTATTTATAACAATGTTAACGCAGCAACAGGAGTTGAGCTGACACGCGCTGTGGAGTGTCGCAGAGCGCTAGCAACCAGCGTGTGAGCTAAGAGCATAGGGTGGAGCTGACGGGAACATTGCTTTGTTAGTGAACAAAAAAATGAATTTTGAACATTTTGCAAATCGGTAAATGTTTTTAATGTATTCCAAAGATTCCAAGGATTGATCAGTGAGGTGAGGAAAGTGTAGAGCGTGGGCGATAAGGGCTACCGCCCACGTCCACGCGGTGCAAAGGGCCTCGCGCCTCAAAGCCGAAATAAATAAAAAAAAAGAATGGAAAATCCAAAAGTGGATACCACAGTTTTATTTATAATTAATAAGTTAAAAAATTCTCAACTCTTATCTGTTTTTCACCATAAGATATTGAAAAACTGGTATATATATATACAGACATGTTTTTTAAAGATATTTCAATCTTTGGCGCACTATAAATGAAAAATTCATCAAAATATTATCATCTGTAAGTGTAAGTACAGTTACCTATTAATATGTTATAAGATGTTTTCTGTAAATAATATGCTGTATCTTATGGTGGTGGTCCAAAATAATATAAAACAAATAAAACCCAAAAAACTAAATAAATTATTATTCTGTAGTTAATAGTGTTGGTAATGGATAGCAGGATGCATGAGTATTGTTAGGGTACAGTCTGACGCTGTAGTTGTAATGTTCACTCTGGCCAGTTTAAGTTACAGGGAGCTACGGTTACTTGTGACTGTTACATTCGATCTTTCTTACATTGCAAGACATAATACTGATATTGTAATTTTAAGTCAATTATTTTGGTCTCACAGAACAAAGAATTAAGACATCAAACCAAAATGATATACTTACCACTAATTAAGTAAAGGTTTGTTTATTAGTAGTTTCTAGTAAAAAGCTTAAATAAATAAATAAACAGAGCTCCAAATCCTGTGTATTGGTTATAATTTGCTGGATCTGCCTTGGACCCAGCTGGATTCAGCAAAAACCCAGCTAGACTGCACATACTGCTGGATTGCAATCCCTAGTAATATCACTCCTGTAAACCCTGAAGAAGGAGACTAGAGGAGAGTAGAGGAGTATAGTACACTCCTGTGTTCCATCATTCTATGTTGCATTACCATTTACATCTCACAATGGAATGTGTTGATCCTATTGCCATACACAAGGTAATTAATTATTCAGACTCTGAGCCACTACTGAACATTTTAATTAGAAATAATAGTTACCAAAAACCAATAGTGCCCAACCTGTGATTTAAGACAAGAACCTCTCGACCTGCACTCGAGCTCACAAGCACACGACCAACCAGGTAGTCCAAATTAATTAACTTTATAATTTATGTCTAATATTCTTTTAAAAAATCAAATTACAAACATTTATCCAGATATACTAAATAATATTTGTGTACCTGCCGAGGGTCTCTAGCTTCTCTTACACAGTAGTCTTTGTTTATTGAACAGCTTTTATCATCCATTGGTAATGTGAGCGCCAAGATAGTGAGATGTCAAGGGTCAACACACACAGGCAGTACAGTTAGCCATTTAAAAGTTAACTATATCATTATAATAAGAGGCTCAATAAATCGCAACAAAGTTAATACACCTAGCCAAATATACTTCAAATATATATATTACGTCTTTTTTAATATTCAATATAAGCGTTTTATGTCAGGAAAGGATACCTAATGACTTAAGGTAATGAAATATCGTATACAACGGGTACCAGGGTGGAGCAGCGCCGAGTCCGCGGCCGCTGCAGTCGCCAGCAGCAGCAGCAGCGCGCCGCGCGCCGCCGCGCTCATCGTTGCCGTAGCGTCGCTCGGCGCCCAACGCTCAAGCGCGCAGCATCGCAGCCGCCGGCCACACCTGGACTCGCTATACTTCGCTTTGCACGATATTCAACTCCTTTAATTACCCTGGCAAATTCTTGTCCGATTGCTCTGGACAAGTCTATTTTTGTTTTCAGGCACAAATTCGGATCGGCCCGTTCACCCTTTTTGGTTCGAAATTGTTATTTTTCCGATCCGAAAATCCCTATCGCACAGAAAGCTATTACATTTTACGTTTAAAACACAAACACTTTTATCGTATCATATATTATTAAGAAATTATTAATTGGACGCTAACGTAAATAGCGTGCACTGGCGCCGCTAAACACTAGCACAAACTTCACGTACTGTTCAATTGACGGCTTCGCGTCTACAAACTACAAAAACCAAATAGACATGCAGCACACCAATCAGAACAATTATTATTTGTCTATGAAATATGAATTGAAGAGTGGTAATTATCGTTCGCAAGCATAGCGAATTGTATTTGATACTCAACCGTGGCGGATACTATTTATTACAACTTTAACTAAAAGACAAATTCTATACTTAAATAACTTTAAAAAGATACTATAGTAGATATCTACAAGACTGAAATATTATATTAAGAAAAGAGAACTTTAATAGACTATTAACTATTCTTGGTAATAATGAAACCTAAAATTATTTTTTGACAGTATCGGAACAATATTAGGTATTATTATAATAATAATATTTTCAGATCTCATAGTAAAAAAGTATTGAAATCGTAATGAATCTAAATGTGATCAAAATAATTTTAATTCACGTAAGATCTGTTTTGTTATTACACTCTATGCACTGCCTGTCAGGAATGGTTTCTATAAATGTCATTAGTGCTTCGAAATCGATTGTCTTTGTTTTCGTACCTGACTAGGTCCGAATAACTGTATATTGGAAACTTTATTGGTAAATACTTATTTTTAAATTTGTTCGCTATGAGTATCACTTAAGCGTTAAATTTGCATACAAATATTTTATATTTGATTTTTATTTGAGAGTATCTTCAATTATGTAACTACTGTATAGGTTAAGTCAGTGTATTATTATTGTTAATATTATCAGAAGCTAAGGTTATAAGTTAATTTACGGGCAGTAAGATAGACATAATAATAATATAATAAGCAGATCCTTGTACAAAGTTTATATTTCTATGTTAGTTATAAGTTTACAGTGTACAAAATAAAATAAATAAAATAAAATATAGACAGGAGGAATAAAATTCATTCGGTTGACAAAAAAATATATACAAAAGAATACGCTTCGTACAAATATGCAGATACATTTTAGACTACATTTTTAATCGCTCAATAAAAGTTTTAATTTGTAATCGACGAGGTTGATGAAGTTCAGAACTAATTATCGTAGACAGTGCAATGTACGGTGTAAAGTGCAGTGCGCGGTAATGTTCTGAAAACAACTAGAGAAATGTTAAATGAGGTGGACAGTTGCTTAATAACAGTGACAATGTTTCTCATACTAAACATTTCAATAGGTTCGTTCCAGTTTTTTCTTTTTTAAGATGCATCTGTAGTCATTGATACTTATGTGCAGTTAATACAATTATGTGCAACTGTCCAACAGCAATGGTTGTGTGTCAGGTTATGTCTAAAAGCTGCTTTCTTTCTAAAACATTTGGTTATGTCATATTTACTGTGCATGTGAACACAGTGGTGAATGTAATCATATGAAATGAGTTATTTAACAGGTACAACAATGGGTGGGCACGGACACGGACCTCCGTATACTGTGCCTCATTATTCCCAGTTCCAGATCAAGGACATACCTCAGCTAGAGGAGTTGGAGAAGGCTCTAGCACAAAAAGGCCTTAAAGACCCTTGGATCAGGTGGGCAAGTTTTCCTTGGAAGTTTATTAGCTATTTACTTATTCTTGAGTGATTACAGGACATATAGGTAAACATAATTTTTAAAAGTAATAGAATTTGGGTTAATAAGTCATGAAAATTAAAAAGCTAATTCTTATTATATTATGATAGTAACTAAAACAAACTATCCTAGCAAGTACATATCAGTAATTAAACTGATTCTAAATGTTGCAGAACAAAGTATATTCACCAATTGAGTGATGTACAGCTCCCTCTGTAATTTGGTATGGATCAGTTTCAGGAAGTCCTAGAGAGCTCTAATGACTAACGTACATTAGTTTCTTCAGGGAAAAACACTGAAAATTTTTTAGCCTAAACCGAAACTCTATTTTTAAAGTAATATAACTTTTTTTAAAGTGGCTCTTGATTCAAATAGTTATTTTAACTTTGTGTTTTCTTATTGTTGTATTATCTCACCTTCTCGACTGTACCAAAACTAATATAAATGGCAAAGTGGACAACTTGGGATCCATTTGCTGGCATACAGTAAATGTTCAAACAAATTGGTCAACATGCAAACCAACACATTTATATGCTATTGAGTGAAATTATTTCAGGAATGAAGCTTGGAGGTATCACCCTGGATTCGGTACTCGCTGGCAGCGTTTTCGCAAGCTCTTTTTCCGTGGCTTTCCACTCGGTCTGGGACTTACAGTAGCCACTGTTGCTTTTGACAAGATGGTTGGTGGTGGCGACCACCATGGCCATGGACATGATGGAGATAACCACTAGTCAATCAACCTGGTGTAGTATGAATTGTTATGATATGTTATTACAGTTTAATTGAATATATTGTAAATTGTGTAATAATTTTGTAGTTTTATCTTAGTGGGAAATTAAATACTAGAGGAATAACACATTGAAATGTTTAAATAAAAACTTTATTACCACAAACATATTCCTGCACATACAATTACTTTTACTCATATCTTTAACGACAGCAGAACTATGCACCATCAGTCCAAAGTTAGCACATCTGATCATGTGTGTAATATACAACTCAAGTGGAGCGTGGCTTGAGGTCCTCGTAGCATGGCCGCAGGAAGATGAAGTTCTTTTTAGCTGGATTGTAGTGTTCATGGCCCTAATGGACAAAAGTAAACAATGTCTTACAATACACTTTCACATCATTAACAATGGATTTATGCAAAATTAAAGACTCCACTAATTATTATTGTTTTCTGATACAGCTCACTATGTCACTATAGGTGCGAAAAACCTACATTGATCTCATACAACCTTCTGGTGAGGAATAATTTTTCCTCATAATAAGTTCAGATGTGGAATCAAAAAGGTAAATCTGTCACTATTATCAATATGACTGGCTCGTTGGTCGTGTTGGTTGCATGCGTGATCGCCGATCGAAAGCTCCTGGGTTCAAATCACGAGTCGAGTACTTTTGGAATTCCCTAACTTAGATTTTATGAACTCACCACCTATTCCATAATTGGATGTAAATGCAATTGGTGAAACACGGGGGTGTGCTACAGGCCTGTGCCTACCTCTTCGTGAAGTTACGTTATCACCAATATAAGCTTGATGAACTGAAACATGTATTGTATCTAGAGGACCCAACACTTTCAGTAAATATTATGAAACACTCATTTCTATCGGGTATAGGGCCAAGACAATTGTTATATTTCTTTCTCGATTTACTTTGGTGGCTTCATATAGTGATATAAATTAATAAAATAATACCTTGGACCAGTCGTAGCCAGCGGAGTACGCAAAGATCTGACCGTTGTGATTAAAGGCACACTTGGTGAGGGGTTGGTCGAGTAGCTCAGAGGACTTGAGCTTGGTGCGTGCATCTTTATCCCAAAATGAGTATGAGCCGTCGGAGCCCACAGTGGCCAGCGTGCCGTGCGCCGGGTGGAAGGCAATGTCGTTCACGGCGTAGATATCCTACAACAGCAATGAAAATAATTACTCGTAGTGTTATACATGTGTAGCTTTCTGTAGTCATTGATCATCCATTAGCTATCGTTTCTCAATTACCAATGGAATTGGATTGTGTACAAGTGAAATGTTACAAAGTGGTAGTATAATAAGACAAGTAACATGAAGTAGGACATGACTGTTACCATATTTAATGCATATATACTGACCTGATATCCTCCCGTAGTGCCGGTGGAGCGGTGGCATTTAAAAGTGAAGTTGTCTTTAGGGTTAGTGGGGTTGACGTACTGGATAGCGACCCTGCCCTCGACACTGCCCAGCGCGAAGCCGGTGGGCTGCTTGGTCTTCTTGTCGCGGAAGATGGCGATGCAGCGATGCTGGTACTTGAGCGGCGACTCCACGCGCTTGAACTCCGCCGGCTTGTTCTCCAACGTGTACAGGCAGATGACTCTGTCTGCAGTCCCCACCACTGCCATTGGGTAGTCCTGAATAATTAATACACACAACATTTACTATTCACAACTACAGTTGGATTTACTTATGGTTCGGTTTACTGTTCACAACTACTGTTTATGATATTGAAGTGAAGTGACAGGTCATAATATGTGGACATTATACAAAGCATATTATTCTTAGAAAATAAATAAATTCCTTTTTCTGTAAGGTACACAATGTATTAAGTTTAATAGTCAGAAAAATAGAATAAACATTGTACGTGGTCGGTGCGTCACATATTTTTTCTTTTTACACATTAGAAACGAACTTGCTGAACGAGCGAGTTTCGCTCGGATGATATTAAAGTCAAGTAGGTTTCGTTTTCTAGGCATTTCGTAGTGTCACCGCAAATTATTTTTATCTTATTGAGACAAATGGCGTCATTGTTTATACATATGTATAAAAAAAGAACTCTCGTAATGTCCATAATGCAGGTGTATCAATGAATTTTACTTAAAATATTTTTTCATAAAGTGTTGAACGTTAATATACATAGAACACGAAGGTAATAGTTGCAATTATGCACTAAAAAAGGGTATCGTGACTACTCGCAGCACTGCAGATGTCAGGACAGCTACGAATTTTGTTTTCTATTCATTTGTTTTGTTAATTTAATAGCGACTGCCGCTTGGTCGAGCGGTGGCTAGCGCGACCAGCAAATAAGAGGTCCTAGGTTTTGTAGGGATCTCTGCCTTTTCGCCGAAAATTGTTTGGCCGATTATCACTTGCCAACTAACATTTCGCAGAATTTTATTTCGCCGAATAATCATTTCCCAACTTATTTATAATGACACTTTTCAAAATGCCAACTTTCAAGTAGCAATGTTTCAGTTAGAGTAAAATTCTTTTAGTTGTATATTGTTTACCAAATGATGTATTACATAAGATTTTGATTAGTAACTATGATAACATTAGCATTAAGTTCGCGTTAAGAACGCAGTGGGGTCATACTAGTCTGCCGGCCTAGCCACGCCCCCTAACCTATCAAATCGTTCGTAATTAAAAAGTCGAGTTCACAGTGATCAGTTGAACGAATCCTTTCGAACGCAACCATTGTGTTCTGTACTTTTTGTGTAACCGAATAAAAAAAATGAATACCTCGCCTATTCGTAAAAATAAAAGTAGTTCGATAATACATAGCGGAGAAAGAAACGTAATTTACAACGTTGTAAGTACTTTAAACAGTGTGATTTCAATACGACTATGGACAAGAAATGTTGGGACCACGTGATAAAAGGAGAAAATACCACGGAATTTAGATGACGTCATGGAACTTGCCGAAGAAAATTCTTTTATAATAAATACTAACGCAGATGCCAGTGATGGTGATTAAAATTTATTGTATATTTAAAGGCTATATTACATACTATTGACTTTGATTAATCTTAATATAATATTTTATAAATCAATGAAACTTAATTTTAAAACATGATTTGTTTGTATTATGAACACCACGGTGAATACACCTTTACTCCTGATGACTCATTGCATTATTAACGCGAACGGACTGTAGAGCTTACTTCCGTCGCTTCATGTACATGAACAAGACCCGAAATGTCTAGCAACGACTAGTACTCTGTTCGATTGCGCAACAATATTATACCGACTAATCGGGCTATTTCCCATTGCCAGCATACAAAGAAGCAGTCAGCCCCACGTGTACCTCCGTCTGCCGCCCGCGGCCGTCCTGCGCCACGCTGCGGAACGTCGTCGTGGCGCCGCCGTGGTAGTCCACGCGCGTGGCCCCCGAGCGCTGGTCGAACCTGCCAGTAAAGTGTCCTTGTACAATTACGAGTATACAATTTTATTGTAACAAAACCACATATATATAAAATAAGAAGGTCTGTTACCAAACAGCGTATGGCTCAGTATAATCAGCTCTAGGAACAGTAAGCTGGCCCCGCAGGAACGGCAGGTTGAACCGGGGGCGCGGGGGATCGCGGCTGCGAGGCGCGGCGCTGAACGACGTGCCGGAGGTGGGCGTGGGGATGCTGCTTTGGGGCGCTGACTGCTGGTCACTTCCAGAGTCCGGCACGAATGCCTCAGCCTCGTCTGGGATTGGAGCACGCTCACTACCGTCGAATTCCGAGAGTAGCATAGGAGGTAGCTCGGGAGCCTTCGGTACTTGAGCGTGGAACTTCTCCACTAGATCGTCAGAAGAACCTGTAAGGAATGTCACCATACTATTAACATTGTAACAAAATATAGGCTAACATATTTAATACCATTTGTTTTAATAAAATACTTAAAAGTGTAATTTTGTGCCATACTTAGCAAATCAATCAAACGCATAAGTCACGTGTTCTGCCTGGCGCTTTCGACGTGTTCGCCTTACTCCTCTCGTGATCTTATATTTTCGTAACGCTTGAAGAAGTTTACCCCGTCAGCAAAGAAGTTTCAGTTCAATAAATGACGTGACTAAACCCAGAAATAATAGTAGCGTCCAGTAGCGTACCAGTAGCGTCCAGGCGAGGACTCAGGGTGGACTGAGTATCGTCGGGTGTAAACGACTGCAGCCGCTTGTGAGCTTGGTCCCGGGCGTCGGCGATGTCGGCCGAGCGCAGCGCGGGTTGCTCATCGTCTAATTCGTTGTATTCCTGTGACGTGCTCACGGCGGGAGGGCGCTGGGAGGACTTCCGCGGCGGTGGGCGCTCGTCGCGCGGTGTCTCAGCAGAACTGAACTCCTCGTATCTTATTCCTGGGCTTAAAGTATTGCTATTCGATACTACTTCACATCCTGAAACGCAGAAAAAAAATGTAAACAATTCTATGGTCAGTGTTAATCTGTTCCATCAATTTAGCATTTTTGTAAGCAGTAAGACATATTTTTGTCCAACTTTTTTATATCATTCTCGTCTGCCAGAGGCTGAAACACTATCCAAGTAAGAAAACCTGCATTGACTATCTAAATACTGGATCAATTTATATAGAAACAATATGCACGACCTGTAGAAGGCGCCGCGGGCTGCTGGTACATGGGCACCGGCACGGGCACCACGACCAAAGGCACTGTCCCGATCGCATTACGACCTGCAATGAAATGAGGCAAGGGCCGCATAACAATATGAGAATTTTGGCTACACATCTTACAAAATATTGAATGACACCATCCAATATATTGCATACTCACCCACGTCTACGTTGACCTGTACGGGCTGCAGCGGCCAGCCGGCTGCGGGCGGCGCGGCGCGACGCGGCCTGCCGCGCGGCTCTGCGGACAGCGGCGGGCGTCACAGCGGGCGTTTCAGCTCTAACATCGTCATACGACACTTGTCCTGCCTTGCGTTCATACTAGTTAATTGAATCCGTACAGGACAATTAGCATATTGAAATGTAGAAAAATCATTAAGTAATATAAATAGTATTAAGTAGTGTAAATGTAAAAAGCATAAAGGACACAGGATTTCTCGCATATACAGCTTTTTATAAAGTGTCCCAAACATGCTCAATAAAATAAAATAAATAAATGCTCCATGGGATTTAGATCCAGTCTACATGCTGTCCAATTCATGGTACGTATCCCAACCGCTTCGCAATATTGTCGAAGTTGCGCAGCGGCGTGAGGTCGGGCATTATCTTGAATTACAGTCAGATTTTCGCCTGTGAATCCCATGTAAGGTAGTACGTGAGCTACTAAAACCCCTGTTATCGCTGTGCCGTCAAAGGACCTCTTCTACCGTTTTGACGAACCATATCAATGAACCTAAACTCAGTTGCCCGATCATGAAATGCCACGCCACACCATGCACGAACGGC
>DVOY01000659.1:0-10710 GCA_018237585.1 Apyrrothrix maculosa | reverse complement strand
ATGACGGGCTAGATGATGATGATTAAATAATACAAACCATACCAAGTATGACACAAGCAGATTCGGTTGGAGATAACTTTTTCTATAATTAATGCAGAAAACTTCCCAATGGAAGTTATTAATTCATATAAAGACACCAACGCATTTGTTACCTTAGTGCTCGCATAATCGTGGTGTGATAGCTGGTTTTGGTTCTCGTTTGAAACCAACTTAGTAACTATAACTATAGTGACTGTGGGCAAGAAAACAACCGTACTATTGTCAGGCAGGTTTGAGTTTATCAGATATTGGGATTGGATATTTTTATCATGTGGTATTTTAAATGGCTACTGCAAAAAATGTCTGTGTGCCCACTAGCGCCGTCATATTATTATTTCATACAGTGATATCGCTATCTAAATCTCAATCAGCGACTGGCTAGTCTTCGTCAAACAGTCAGCTGCGGCCAAGAGTGATCACCTTGCCTTCTAGACTCGGGGTCATGTTAAAGTCATTCGCTCCGTGACTCACGCTCTGAGCATTCCGCACTGCTTCCACTGGCTCACATTCGACTGCAGAAAGGCTTTCTGTAACAGTTTAATCGTTAATTTTCTTTTTCAATGTTATCGTACAGTAAATACAGTATCGAACCGACCATTTAATATTTTTCATCTCATTTTAATATGTTTCAATAAAAGATACAACAAGTTCTAATTTTCGGGAGTGGGGTCGATGTTTCTCGACCGCCATCTTGAACATAAAGGTGTAATTATTTTTGAATTTATCTCGTGATCGATAAGGACTGAAAATAGTGTAAAAAGATTTTATTTAGTTGATAATGTTGTCTTCGACCATTTTTTTAACTTTTTTGTATCATTTATAATGATAAAGTTATAAACAAAAAAAATTTTTCATTAAATGACGTCTCCCCTTTAATACGTAATACCGTTTTTATTGATTTAATGTAATTATTTAATCAGAACTTTTTATACAGAACCTTTTCTAACAAATAATTTGACCTCAAGAAATAAAGAAAACTCTAATTATAAATAGGTCAAATTTCTCTCTCCTTATGCTCTTTATAAATATGTGTATAAATGTGACAAATATCGTTATAAATAATTACAAATATTTATTCGTCCTTATTAGTACTGTATATAATACATATATCACGCTTCACATTGCGCTTATGACATGTAGAGATTAGTACTGCTCCTACTGATCCTACATCTGCAGAAATGACACATTTATAGACGCAACTAAATTTCAATTTAATCAACATTACGAAAGTAATTTTCACTTGCGTTCACATTAATATTATCGCACGAATACTAATTTGCCTCATAACTGAAATTTGTAAAATTAAATGCATTTAAATGAGATGTAAATAAAGCAATAAACATTGGTGCAGACCTCATGAATGAGTTTCTCTGTGTTGTGCTGCGATCAGGTCTAGCTAGAGGAAGTGGCTCTCGATATGTTTTCACAAGACCGGTCTTCCAGAGTCTCTGATATTCAGGTCAAAAAAGTTGTTGAAGTGCAGCAAGATATTATATTAGATCGTGCGTTATCCTCTTTATGAACTCATATCTGCCATTAAAGAAGTGGGTTAACTTTTAAAATCACAAATTGAATTCTACACCAATACCTTTTCGTATTCATAACCCACCGTATAACTCCTAGGTTTACATCTTTCTCATTCTTAGTTGTAATTCTTTCTCTTCTTAATTATCAAAGAGCTTGCCAAATAAAATTTTAAGTGGTAGTGTATCCCAGAATCGGTTTATGATTCTGTAGAAGATTTAAAATTGCCATTAATAATTCTTAAGTTATTAATATATGTATAAATTTTAATCTATTGTACAAAGTTTAATCTGAATGAAATCCTGGAGATTGAATTTAATTTTTGTAATGACATGGTGTTGCAACAATTTAGGACTCTTTCAATATTAAAACGTAACTCTTTGTTCAGTAGGTACATAAACGTAACTGATGAAACGTGGGAATGTACTATACACCGCTGCCTACCTGTACGGGGATAACAAGCGAGATGTTACCTATTACGTTACACCTATAAGTATCATTAATCGTTCGCAACTTGTGACCCCTTCCAACCTGTGGTTACTGGACGATTAAACGATGATTAAACGCACACACTCTTATCTAGTTAGCCGACCTGTTAGACAAATGAGTCAGGACGTTCTGGCCAACGTTAGAAACCGAATATGCACCTCACAACAGTTGCCTGCCAATTCTATTCTTAACAGATGACGTGCTACGCGCAATTTTGTGCCATATTGTATGCCCGTAAAACACAATTTCCATTGTAAGCGAGTTTACGTAACGATATTTAAATTTAGTCTTTCAGTTCAATAATTAAGATGTACTTTTGGACTGTAGCTTGTGATCGTCTGAAAATTTAGCTGTTGGTATTAACGGTACGTCAGTTTTTACTGAACAAAATTAATCTAATACCAATGCGTTTGGGATATTGAAAGATCCATTTTGTTTAATGAGAATATGTTCTTCAAAATAGTTTATGAGATTTTTTTATCATAAGCCAGGGTTCATTGGCGTACAATATCATACGTTATTTTAAGCCCGTTAATTACATCATGTTTTCGTGTAATTACATTAAGTTTCGTAAAAATTAATTCGATAAACCACCCTTGTTATAGTTTGTAGAGTGTGGTTGTTAGACGAATTTAAATACATGAAAATGTATCAGTCTAACATTCTCTAAAAAATGTAACATCGCGCCTGTTAACCCCACACGGATAGCCAGAGGAGTGTAATACAGTCTCACGTTTCACCAGTAACGTTCGTGTTTCACTATGGGATAGGGAGTGGTGTAGAATAACATTATTAACTATTTATTGTCTTCCAATACCAGTTTCTGTTTTCAATTTTCAGTAAAACAAAAAATATATGTAAAATCATAATTTGTTTGAACATAAAGGTCCTTTGTGCGGTATTCAAACTAAATTATGGTTCATCATATTATTAGGTATAAATCCATAGAACTAGCCACATTGGTATTTGGCACGACTCGGGATGTGAAACTCGGAGTTTAAATTATGAAGTCATTTACGAAAAAATGTGATCGCAAAATGTATAACTAAGCAAGTAACTAAATCTTTACACCAATTAACAAGGCGAAAAATAGATTCGTATAGGTGTATAAAACATTGTCGTTTCGTTTATTGTCCAACACATTAAAACATTGACTGCCTCGCTGGTAGTGTTGGTTGCAGGCGCGGTAGCCAATCTTGGCGTTCTTGGGTCTAAATCCCGGGCCGGGTACTATTGGATTTTCCTAACTTTGTACTGTTGGATTTGTACTATTGGATTTGTACTATTGGATTTGTACTGTTGGATTTGTACTATTGGATTTGTACTATTGGATTTGTACTATTGTATTTGTACTATTGGATTTGTACTATTGGATTTGTACTATTGGACTTGTACTGTTGGATTTGTCCTATTGGATTTGTACTATTGGATTTGTACTATTGAATTTGTACTATTGGATTTGTATTATTGGATTTGTACTATTGGATTTGTACTATTGGATTTGTACTATTGGATTTGTACTATTGGATTTGTACTATTGGATTTGTACTATTTGATTTGTACTTTCTAACTTTGTTCTATTTGTACTATTGGATTTTTCTAACTTAAATTTTCTAGTAGATATTTGTAGTAGTGGCTCAGAATCTGGATTTGTGCCCGCAAATCGTTTCTTAATATCATTATTACAATTAAGTGAAATTAAAAGTTACAGCGATTTAATACAGATATACATGGGATGATTAACTTCTTAAAATAGGTCCCTAGCTCTTCTGTTATATAAAAAACGACAGTGACCAACAAAATTCTTTAATATAATTACTTATACGTATTAATAGGTTCTACGTCAATCCCCTGGCAGAACCCGCGAAACAAAATCCCATCCATTAGTCCGACACCAACGTTATAACAATTTACATCTACATTGTAATGTAACGTCATAAATCTAACTGGCGATTAGCCACGATATCGGTCGTCTTAATTACTTCTAGTTAAATATAACCTCCCGCTTCCTCATCCCTATATCTTTCAGACCAGCCGACTACCTAACGGTTTGGAGTAGAAGAGAAGGGCGTTCCCAATTTCCAAAATCCACTTCCCAATCTCGGCCTTGAGTTGGCGAACGCGGTGTTCTATTGCGCCTCACATAAGAAGACAGCATGGGGGAATTGCAATTGCAGCCCTTTCTTAACCGGGGAAGAACCCAATAAAGACCGGGGAAGATTCTCAAAGCGTGGCGTGAACTCCGGTCTAACCCTCAATTGCTCTTACATTGGAAGGGCACACAGAATTTTCAATTAAATTTAAACTGAAGAATAAATTAGACGCTTATGTTATGACTTCTTTGTTGTTATAGTAGTAGAAAAACAGTATACTGTATAGGTATAATGTCTTATTCGTATCGGGGTAGATAAATAATGCACCCCCGACCTCATGCTGGGTTACTAAGGTGTGGTAAGAAGGGACTGAACCCAGAGTTGTTAAAACACAGTACGGCGTGGAAAGCCTAGGCCCGTCTAATGCCGTCTACGAACACCAGCGTAGGCGGCACGAGAAGCCCTGGACTACGATCTCCAACCCGCATGCCCGGCTAGTAGATTCTGGGCAAATTCTCATCAAGAGAGACTTATGTCCAGCAGTGGACTTAGACATGCTGATGTTGATGTACACAGTGTACTGTACTATTTACTTGCACGTCTGTAATGTATTTTTACTTTGTTTATCTCGTCCGCGTCAAACGAAGGTCTGTGAATGACTCCTGTACACCTGGAAATGATCCAGTTGGCCCTACGGTGTATGAATCGACCTTCCAAATATACACAAGTTTCGACAGTCATGTGTTTCGCCGGTTTTGCCGGTACGCAAGTGCAGATTTGCAAATTGCTGTAAAATTTCATTGAGAAATATCTTCTTCTTTCAAACTTCGATAAAAAGTGTTTTTGCTGACGCAGTAATGGGCGCTATTTCGGAAGAACTTTACCTGGCGACAGATGGGCAAGTGTCGTAGATGTAGGCTGGTGTAAATCTAAGCAGCCGATAACAATATATATGTATATTAAAGAATATCTACTAATCGGTTTGCGTTCCACTGCTAGGCTCGAATCGCTCCCGCAACTGTCGCTTAATTGAAACATATTCAATATAGTTCTAACACGAATTAGAAACATCATTAGAAGAAATAAAGGATAATGAAGAGATACTATGCGCCAACATATTAAACATAAAACTTCACCCTATTAATTTACATCATTTTGAATATGTAATTGAAAGTAATACTTCCTGCTTAAACGTTATTTGAAAATTTTGTAATGCTACGCAATGGGGTATTGCTCGCAACCTGGCTGTTCAATTTAGGGACAGACCCGTTTTATTATTCGTCCCTTGCCCCCCTCTCCCTCCGTCAGGTAGACACCGTTTTGGAAATACTGCTTCCATCACATCTAGAATTTGTTGAAAACCCACCTGTCCAACATTGCGTATATTTATTAAAATGAAGCTGTTACTGAAATCATGGCCGTAACACAAATTATTATAAAATAATTTTAGCGCGTAAATTTAAATCCTCGTAAATCATACACAAGATCATCATAGCCATTCCGTTTTTCACGTAATTCTATTAAAAGAGATCTGTATGATTTAAAACACATCGTAAAGCTCAATGTACTAAGACATCTAAATCTTAAATTTTATATGATTCCATAGCTTTTATCTCGATGTGTCATATACATTAATTATATTATCATAAGTGTAACACAGTACTGCGCGGTGTTCTTGATGAAAGGTGTGAAAAAAACACAACCCTTCAAGAATTTTTCTAAGGTTGCATATTTTAGAGGGACGATGAGAACTTACGAGTAGCTCTAGCTGTATAATAGTCTCACTGGTATTAAATTTATATGAATATACTTCAATTGATGATTCTTTTAAAATCCATTAAAGTTCGAACGTGTATTATTCAAAGGGATTCAGAAACACGAAACTTTAGGAACTATCTCGTTTGTATAACAAAATAGTTTATTATTAATTGTTACATTTTGATTTCCATATAACTTTAACATTTTCTTTTGAAACGATTCTTTTGAGACGATTCGCAATAACTACACGTATATCAGAAATAATTTACGGGCAATGCAAAATATTATTGAAAGATAATAAAGGTGAAAAAATTTAATTCGAAAATTAACACACGTACGTATATAGAACGGATCGATTTGTAATAAGTTATGTATGTACAGATGTTATACAGAGTACAGCCGCCGCGATTGACGAAGTAGTTCGCAGCAACCGCAAGGCCGCGGTTCAATAGCGAATTCTTGGCTCCGTTTCTTTCATAAAGCTACATTTATATGTAACCTAAAGCCCTGAGAGTCGAATATATTCGATATTTTACGGCCAGTTTTCTTTTTGTTATCAAATAAAGTCCTTACATTACGACACGTGTACCGAAAGAATTCGACACTAAGAGTTCTAAACAGAAGCTAGATGCAATGCGGCAAGCCGAGGACGGTGCGATGGCGCTTGTTAGCGAAGGTGTATATTTAATAGTGGACTCAGGCGTTCCGATGATGAAGAAGATGATGATGATGAAGCATGTACATATTGTTCATATGTAGTTACTACAGAAGTGTATTTAAGTAGACGGCTTTGATGGTGTTCTTTCCTTTTTATATTTCCGGTCTTTAGAAGATGATATTTTATCTACAATTTCAACCTGTGTCTAAATAATAATGAATTCGAATATCGAATTATATCCATTACTACTCTCAATACAATTTTTATTCAGATTGGTAATAACAGACAAATTATCGATTACAAACAAGTCTGAGTGCCACCTTTAATATTTTAATTCTCTCTAATTGCTGATTTAGGGGTTGTGGATTCGATCTTCATCTAGGACAAATATTTTTGTTATAACGATAACAATTTTTCTTTATCTAGATGTCCATTAATGTCTTACAAGTATGTACGTATTTCGAAATGTATACGTATAGCCGTGCAATTTCCACAAATAAAAGCTCCACGTAATTGAGTATCGTATGGCCGTATGTGAAGTTGTCCCAAGATAATATTAATTGCGTTACTACTAGTCGGTTGTACCTACATATTCACGGGTGGGAGCGCCCACTTGTGACTATTAAATGCTTATTTGTAACTCTCTTCACTTGAAAAAATGTTCTTGAGTTTGGGCTCTTGAGTTTTAGTTAAAAGGAACAAATTATTCATCTATATTACTAGTACCCTTCTTACTGTTTACCATCGCTACAAGTATTTTGTATCTGCTTAATAAATAAATATTTCGGGACATCACCACACCGGATCATCTAATCTTAAACTACGGACAGATTATATTATTTTCTGCATGTCAACTTTGTTCATGAACATAATTATTTGAAAAAAAAGCGTAACATCACGCCTGTAATACTCGAAGAAGAAGGCAGAGAACTGTAGCAAACTCCAACGTTTCACCAATTACCTTTAGAAAAATCGAATAGTACTCGATCATGATTATAAACGCAGGACATCTTGACTGGCAATCGCGCTTGCAATCAGACAACTAACCAACGAGGCAGTCAAGCATTTCTTTCTTGTAAATGTTAAAAGTTTAATCGTCATCATTATCTTCGGCCTGTTCCCGTCCACTGCTGGACATAGACCCTCTCCTGAGCTCGATCTGCAGCTCTACACATCCAATCGCTACCGATCACTTTACTTACATATATCGTCACTCCACTATACTACGACCTACGCTACGATTAATGGCACACATAATCAAAATAAAAAAAAAAAAAAAATAGCAATTTACAAATTCAATATAAGTAACGACAAGGTGCAAGGGCCCCTGTACTAGGTTATAAAACCTGTACCCCGCTCATCCACTAGGACATATCATAACAATAAAGAAAAAAGAATTAGGACAACACAAGGTCAATTTTCCATACAAATATTTATACATAACAGACAGTGCATATATTACTGTAACGTAACGTAATATCACTCCTGTAATCCCCGAAGAGGCAGGTAGTGTAGCACACATCCACGTTTCATTAGTTATCTTACTGTAACTGATGTGAAAATGTTGAAAAGCTCAAGCGGTTTCTAAATACACATATGCATGGCGCCGAAGATATCTATGTGGGAGGCAGTCATTAAGGAGGGTTTTAACTACAATTTTGATTGCCTTATATCATGATAAACCAGGAAGAGCGAGATGCTTGTTCAATGGTAGGCGGTAATGATAACTTACATGTTATTTTATTTTTAGTATTACTTTCAATCCATCTACTAATTTTTAAGTTTTTCACTACTTCATAATCTTGTCTAATTTTTATCCATTCTTTTTTCGGGTTTGAGGGAAGTTCATCATTCCAGTCCAACTTTTCTAGCCATAATTTTTGTATTAAGATCTTTGCTTTAATTAAACAGGGTGCAATCCATCCGAGCGGATCAAAATTTTTTTTGGATGTCGGATAAGATAGTCCGTTTGGTAATTTCTGATGTGGTTTGGTCGGTATGGCAAGGCAGTACGCATGACGCGCCCGTACCCGTATTATCTACATCAAGTAGCTGTACATGCCACTACTAAACATCGGTATCCAGTTTATTCGAACTCCAAGGTCGCGTCCGGCCCGATCGCGGATTCTTGGCTCCACCGTATCCATACATCAAACTGCTGTTAATACTCGTAATGCCGGGCGCTGAGATTATAACCGTTTGTCTGATATATTTAGGCAACACGGGAAGTTTATGGTGGTTTTAACAATAACTTCGATTCCAGCTGGATATTTGTTGCCAATATTCATGCTTGCTCGTGAGAATAGTATAAAATCGAAAATGTTGACGTTTTTGGCGGTGCAAGCTGTCTCACTACAAAGGAAGAACTGGCATTTGCTTCTCTCAAAGATTGTCTAATGGGAGTTACGATGTGCCAACTTTACGTTTTTTTTTAAAACGTAACTTCACGCCTGTAATCCCAGAAGAGGTAGGCAGAGGAATGTAGTACATTCCCAGGTTTCACCAGTTATCTCAGTATGTTTTCGTCAGTATCTCGTTAATTCCTTATAAGTTATGAATTTTTATTATGATTGTACATATATATAGTCATTGCCCTTAGAGCAGGCAGTGGCTGACGATTTCCATAAGATCCGGTGCGCAGGTTTCCTCGCGATGTTTTCCTTCACCGCTATAGCAAGTGATATTTAAACTTAAAACGCACATTTTGTAAAGAGGTGCGCGCCAGGATTTGAACCCAGCCTCCCGGAGAGTGAGGGTGAATTTCATACCACTAGGCTATCACTGCTTTTATAGTCCAATTTCACTCACGCAACTTTTTTCTACGCAGAGCACCTACGTGAGGAACAGGTCGCAGTGTAGAGAGAACATATGCCAGTTAAGCTGGTACCCATAATATAATCGTGGATATGAATACTTAGGAACCGTTTCATAGTAACACCTGGTTATTCCTCGGAGATATAATTACTTATAGATAGATGTAATCATAATGCTATTGTACGGAACATCACGCCTGTAATTCTCAAAAAGGAGAGAGGCAGAGGTGTGTAACTCACTTTCACGTTTCACTAGTTACGTTTACATCTCACTTCGGAATAGGAGGTGAGCTTATTGCCTAAATTACATAAAAACCAATAATCCGCGACCCGGGATTTGAATCCAGGACCTCTTGACCAACAACCACTCCACCGTCGAGGTAGTCAGCAGGCAGCTGTTGTAAATACATTTAATAATAATTACTGTTGTACTTGTGTCTTAAACTTTCTTTTGTTTTAGAAAAACGGTCATTACACGTAAATATTTGCTTTGAAACATTAACATTAACGATTACCTTAGGTATCATAGTGCTGTTTTTTACTGCAATATTTGTACCACAAATTACTGATTAGCAAAATCACAGTTCAAACGTAATTGATTAGCAAACGGGAGAGTAAAGTTATTTAAATAAACGCATTGATTATTAACAGAGTTCTGCATTGAAAAGTTGCGGTGGTTATCCAAAGCATTCCTGTAATAGAATAATGCAGGATATTCCGAAACAAGAACCAACCAATTTGTAATATATAATCGGGTCGTGACTCAAAATAGTTTTGTTTGGGTTTCTTGGCGCGGTATACGCAACTGATTCACGACTCCCAACCGTAGGGATATACATTTGAAAGTGAGAACTCGGCCGATGGGCGCGCGGTACGTGACGTTTCCTGCATACAACGGCGCCCTTTCTATGTTTAGAAACTCTATATATTGAGTGAACTCTATAGGCGCAGTGAAGAAATAATGCCTAAGTGTGTTAATGTGTGCTCGTCTTCTGAAGGAGTCTTCTGCAAAGTACATACCAGGTCGCCTTTACACAGAATTATATTAAAATACTAGTACTGTCTGGTAACGCTAGCGCCAAACATTCTGGCAAATTGAGGAGCTAGTCCAGGCTAATAACTGTTACCTTAGTTAATTCGAACTACGAAGACTACGACACAAAAGTTTCCAGCAGACGTTTTGGCTTCAATCGCGTATCTCCTTTTGTTCTAATGAATCTCTTTTTCAAAAAGCTGCTGCAGTGAAATCTCGCAAATAATAGGGGAAAAGGAGGTAATGGGAGTCACTTAAGCAAGATATCAAATAAAAGACACAATTTTTACTTAAACCTTATTT
>DVOY01000658.1:0-10712 GCA_018237585.1 Apyrrothrix maculosa | reverse complement strand
ATGGTTAAAAGGTGACATCATAGTTTATACAAATTAGATGAAATATTATTAGTTAAATTTGAAATGGCATATCTTTTATGTATTTCAATAATATTTTATTACTTCCTACCCTATATTATTAGAAATATACAGTCTAGCATATAGACATTGTGTGAAATGTTTAATGTTAATATAGCTGTTGAAGCTTTAGTCGTGCTTATGTCATGTTAGTTGGAAATTATCATAGCGAGTAATGTCTTTGAGGAATAAACACGTTACAGCTAATATTGTATATTCAATAATTTGTATTATCTCGATGATATTATAGATGTTAATATAAACGTTTAGGGCTATATTTCTCCTGAATATTTGACCTTTTGAAATCTCAATTTGACTTATAAATCTCAGCATTCTTTCATTCAAATTCGTTTAATAATAAAAAAGGTTTAAGATAGTTTTGAATAAATAATATAAGTTAGGAAGGGACAATTAAATGTTTAAATTGACATAAAAGATAATACGGTCCTCAGTGTGTATTACATAAATAATGGCTGAAATGCTCGACATGGTTTTATTTGCATTTTAATAATGCACCTTGGTTATTTTTGCTTTTAACAGAAATATAAGTATTGTAAAAACACAAATTACCAAATGTTCATTTTGATCTCGTAATATTTATAATCATAACAATGAGAGGCAAAGAAAAAGATTTTTCAAATGTATGTATTCTATTGTATTGTTGTTCATACAACACGTTCAGTATTAAATTTCATAAATAAATAGTGATTATGTATGTACCTAAGTATGTCTTAAGCGCTTTATCCGAGAACATAGTATTTTTTTAAAGATTATATTTTTAGGTATTAATAATGCTAATCTTTAGTACTTTCCGTAGGCTAATGATTGTGAGCCGTGAGGTGTGTGTCAGATAGGGTTTTGTGTTAATTGCAAATGTTTTATTGGAACTTATCATATTCATGATCATACAAAATTGGGACTATCTTACTCTTGAGATGTAATCATTACGTGGCGTGAATAGTAATTATATTTACTTTTAATTTTCATAAAAATATAAATTTATGTTATGATTTGTGTGTGAAAAGGTTGAAATGGTTGCGCTGGCTGGAACTCTATTAAAAATAAAACAGAGTTGTTCATACATTGGACATAGTGGAGGGCTTTGAAAGTGAACTAATTTTTTTTTTATATTCTTTAAGGTCTCGAAAAGGAACGACAATATTTTGACACACACCTCACTCGATACTGGTGTTGCCAGTGGACTTTGGGATGATATCGACATTCTTTGTACTTCATCGAATTGCAATTTGATTGAAAATAATAGTTGAAATTGTCGTGCTGTCTCGAGTCGGGTTATGATAAGCTGTTGTTTCAAAGAGAGTAAAAATTGCAGTTTGGTGAAAAGGTTAATTAAGGTCTTGGTGACCTATGAGAGCTTCTATTACTGCACATTGGCTTAAAAGGGTGTAGTAAGTGGCACAGAGAGTGATGAATTTTTTATCCTATTTGAGATTGGATCAATAGAATGAAATTAATTCAAATTAAACATACAAATAATGTCGGTGTCACTTGATGAAAGAGTAGATATTTTCACTTCCATAGCTTGCACGTGATTTGTATAAAAAATATTGTTAGCGTTAATGTTGAATTTATTCGGTCTCGGTATGTACATGTACTGTTCCAGCTGAAGAATCGATATTTCAGTTATCGATTTTATTGACGGCTTAAGTGATATTTAAATACATTTACCACATTTTATACAATATTTATGTCCTTATGCCGATTTCGAAAGTGAAAGTAAATGATGATGGAACAGTACAGGGGCACCGAGCGCTTATTAGTGTTGCCATGTCGGTCGTGTAAGGGCACATTAGCGTTATTGGTAATATATTTGTATTTCAATATGGTGAGTATTATTCGGTTCCAATTCATTTTTAATATCTGAAGAAAATTTACTTGACAGCGAATAATGTGTAAAAGGCCTTATATTAAGGTGTAAAAATGCCCTACACGTACAAGATTGGTAGCAACTCGTCGCATGAATATATGTGCGTTTGTTTGTCGATGAAAACGATATTTTATTCTTATTAATGACGCGACGTAGAATAATTACTTATTACTTATAATTAGATGTAGATATGTAACTCGAATGTTGGTTAGAAGTCTGTTCCGATGATAATAATAAAGCTACTAAAGGATAGTAATTTAAAAAAATCAAAAAAAAAAAACTTTGTCATGAAGCCGCGTACACTGGGATGGAACAAGGGTATAATGTCAAAAAATAATATTTCCAGATTTATATTGCATGCCATAGATAAAGGTAGTACTTTTTTTTTAGCCCGACTGGCTAGTGCCAATTATGCCACAGTGATGTTCTCGTTACAAGTTGTTACCACGTTTTGTATACTAACCTGTCGAGTAGGTGCGCCTACAGCTTTACATGTTGCAGTAAAAAAATACGAAGAATAATAATTGCAGAATTATACTTTTATTTGTACTCAATATTGCAGATTGAAGCCTTAGAGATAGTAGCTACGTAATTGGTACTGAGTACATGATTTTTTTTTAACTACACAAAATCTGTCAATTTCAAGCGTAACCTTGTCAACAAAGAGCTCCCAGTGAACACGTGGCTCGTGTTAATAAATATGTATGTAATATGTTAATTCGTTCGGTGTTTGTGAATACTTAATGTTATTGCACGGCGTGTGTGCAGGAGCTGTTATTTACCTACTGTGTTGTACTTACAATGTGTCATCATCCTACCAAAGATTTATGTATTTTCTTATCGCGTTATTGTAATTCGTTTAAATTCAATTGTTTGGCGAGGGTAGTTCCTCAATTTCAAATGATATATTGTGCAAATGAATAAATCATGAAATAAACAGTTGCGACTGTGCTAAACAAGAGAATTATAAATGTTTCGCATTCCCTTATATGAATTGTAACTTTTTCTGTTAAAAGAAATGCATTGTTTTGAATTATATTCTATTATTTTGCTATTTATTTATTTTTGATCACTCATTAAATGTAATATTAATAAAGGAGGCGAAAATATATCATAGAAATTATTGAAAAAAAAAACCATTGTTTAAGCAATTGTAAATGAGTAACTATGTAGCAGTGGCGTTGTAAACTAAAAAAAGTTGTCTTATCAGCATATGTATATGCGCAAATTGATATGAACTTGATTATGTTTAATGAGTGAGCCGTTTTTTAATATGTTATTTCATTTAAATGAGTTACTGATAAATGAGAATAAATTCGAATGATAGATTGTGCAGTTTGTTTTCTTGTTACTACTGTAAGCTACTTCCTGGATTGCATGTAATAAAAATTACTAGTACAAATCTGGTCGTAAATTTAAACCGTCAACTAGCACTGCTTCTGATGTAGCCAAAAATGAAAAAAATGCTTCTCTAAGTGTACCTTACACCAACCACTCCTACAATATTTATAAAACTAAATATGTTTTAACATTTATTTTTTTAAACCACATGAGAAACTGAAACAACTGGTTCTTTTCTATTATTTTTATTTCGTCAAATTTTCACATTTCTCCTTAAAATTAACTAATCAGCTATCACAAATAAACAGTGAAAACGAATGATTCACAGAATCTAATGTATACAACAAAAAGATCTCGTATTACTCACACAACTCGACACAAAGTAGTGGCAAATTGAAAACAAAACAATTACACACGAAAGATTAACGACACGGATTTGTACAAACGTGACGCAGAACAAAGTTCGAAAGTACAACAATGAGATTTGTTTTGTTCTAATATTCAAAATAGGTAATTAATTTAAATATTAGAACAAAACAAATACATCCAGAAAAAAACATCTCCCTTCATCTGACATCTCAATACCTAATTTTTCGTATGTGACATTACGCGGGAAAGGTATTTTTTTTAAATCGTTAAGCTTTCATATACAATGCAATAATAGACATTCAGCGTTCGACAAAACTTACCCAAAATGTAACAACATTTTATGAACGTCAAACGGAATCATCTTAATATTTATGTATCATAAACAAAAAAACGGTTAACGTACACTTACCACTAAACGTTTTAAACAGGATCCAGAAAGTCACAGAATGTTAAACTTAAAATCAAATTAACTCTAAACTTAAAATTAATATCACTATTTTCAGTTTAAATAAGGAACTGACTAAACGAGTTTTAATGCAAATAGATACATTATCAAAGGATATTACATATCTAATTGACATTATGTACTCGATTATATACTATATACACATAGGATATTACAGCAGTATATTTACTGTTAATAGAAAATGCATCTAACAACTAAGACACAGAATTCAAATAGATAATTACTAGATAAATGTTTATTTTATGGAACCAGCTACAACATCAAGCAATTGAGAACACTGCATAATTATTACAATGTAATAAAAGCGGGATGGATATTATTATCATGAGTTAAAATAAACCTTGAGCTATTAATAACTATTTAAGTCGAATAATATTACAATGTAATGTATATAATATGCAAACATATAATACTTTAATCATGAAATGCTTTTTATTCTATGTAGAGAATATTTCAGAGTATGTGCCAGTGTTTAATATCGGACATGGAATGGAATAGTGTGTTGGTTGGAAACCAATGAGTGGGATCAAGATTTAAACATTTCCTATAAGTGTGTTTTACATAAACATGAATATATGCCAATACTTCAACAAAGGGAACACAAACAAAAAATGCAGTATAGTTATTTACAATCACAAACATTACACAATACCAAAGACAATAAAACTGATAAGCAAAAAAAAGGATTTACCATTATTAGACTGTGTCTTGCTTACTGTGTGTACAATTAAACATAAATACAAGATTCATGATAATATTTGTTCATTATCATTTGTTCATATTGCTATAATAAGCTAAGAAAATTACTGCTGTCCTACCCCACATATGGCAAACAAACATCTAAGCAAGATACATATTAAATCAGCCATTGCTTATAATATTTAAATGTGATGTCTACACCATATGGCATTCTTTTATGTAAAAACAAATGTTTTCATTTTGTGCTTCCTTGATTCTTAGCATATTATTAACATGTTGGAAAGGGGACCCAATATCGAACACCATTAGGCAAAATGAAGGGTGTTACATATAGTATGCTTGGCAATTAGCAGTATTGTAAAGCTAAAACATGTATTTGGATATTCAAGAATTTCAAACATTTTAAAATAACATTATATTTCACTAATTACTGTTTTAACACTGTAATATTTATATACACTACTGTGTCGATCATAATGATAAAAAAATGCAGTGATTACCTATAAATATAAAAAAGCTTACCGACAAATTATAAATTATTTTAAGCACAAGTAATACTTGAGTGATCACTGCATAATAGAACACTAATACTAACAACTACTTTTTTACAAACAGGCATAGACCTAGAGACATATTATTGTGGTGGAGACACATAAACGTCTTTAAGCTCTGCCTGTTAGCCTGTACTACTTTTTAGCTTTGGCCGATTGTCCTTGTTTATTTGGTGGTGTCCATCGCAATGCCGATGGATCTACAGTTAGGCGAGGTTTCTTAAAATGTGAATTCGTCAATTGCTCTGCCACAATCTTTGGTGTTACACAAATAACATGCTGGCCCTTCCAATATTTCACCATGTTCATTGACTGCAAGGTGGATATGATATCTGTCTGTGATATACCAGTCATCTGACTCAGGTCCTTGATACTCAATGTGCCTCGACTTGCGCTTAACACTTCTAGCAATACATAAGACCAATATGATCTGTAACTTAGCTTGCCAAGGTCTGACAGTGGCTTTTCTGGACTGCCAACAACTTGTTCAAGCCTCGATAGTTCATAACTAAATGCAATAAGCAACTTGCCATAGCCTTGTCTCTGATAGGGTGGTAGAGTAAGTATACATGCAACATTATTCCCTTCGGGTGAATCTTTTTCCTTAGAAAAGTAACCAACAAGATGTGCCCCATACTTATCCACTTCACACAGTATGTAAAACAAAAACTGCTCAATATCAAAGTACAGTGTTTTATGATCTAGAAACAATTTCGCCAACAAGCATAGATTCTGACAGTATATTTTGTGTTCCTTACCATCGGCTTCGAATATCGCAATAGTGCCTTTCCTGTATATTTCACTGCCCACGGGCTGGCGCGCAGTGCACTGTCTCAAATGATACCTATATGTTTTTTCCATTCTCATGTATTTGAGGCAATACTCACATATCCACAGTTTTGATTGTTTGCCGTACTCGTCGGGGTAGGGGCTGAAGTACCAAGTGTCAATCTCATATTTGCCGAATTGAATCCTATCGATATACTTCACTTTAGTGATCGCTTCGTGCTCCTTCTCAAGCGCCGCCGTCGTTGGATCCATTTCCGCGTAAGATTTCTGCACATGATTGATTTCGTCATGTTTACGTTTCTGGTTGCGTGTTATTTTGCGGCCGGACTTGTCGGTGAGCAGGTGATCGGAGTTTATGTTATTACTTGATTGTTCGCAGACGTCAAACCTATCGGACATAATACGGTGGCGGGAAACCCACTCGTCGAGCCGTCGGTCATTGCCCACATAGTGCACATAGTACTCGTAGGAGGATTCGACTGAGTTATAGCGCGATTGAATTATCTCAGCGGAGTGCCATGAGTCATCCGAACGCCGCACTAAATAATGCTCGCCGATTTCCAAAGGCTGCTCCTGTGTTGATTCGGAATCCTCGTTGTCGGTACTCCGGCAGTCTGGGTTAGGTAATTCATTGTTCACTATAGGTTTCTCTAATTCCTTATCACCTTTTGCCATTATAATTTAAAAATCAACAATTGGATCACGCAATAATGCGCAACACAAGCTTCCCGAAAGCCATGCCATAATAAGCATAGATAATAGATACTAAAACGCGCAAAAACGTGTGTTAGTGTTGTCCTTTTATCCGATAACTATTAATACCGATTTTCATAAGCGATAATAAAAAAAGGAAAGGGTGATACATTGAATTTCTAACAAACACTAAAAACAAATATTAAAGAGTAAATATGGTTATTTAATTTATTTTTAAATATAAACCGCGTTCAAGTTTTAGTTCAAGGCCAACATCCATAAATGTAGATACTAGTCAGTGCTACCAGCTTTTAATTAAGAACACAGAAAATAAAATAAAATAATAAATTAATTTAATTGCCTTAATTTACTTATTTTGTAATTGTAAAATTCTTTTTATAATACTCAAATTGTAATTATATTTTTTGTATATAACACATTGATATATTGTAACAGGCAGTGTTGCTATTATTACATAGTACTAAACGTAACGCAGATTAATAACGAAATCGCCATCGGCGAACGTTTTGACTCGGTTTTAGTGTCCGTCGGTTACAAAGCTGTTTATTCACATCGCCACAGGAGTTGGGAATATTATTTTTATCCACAGACTGTGCTACGTGTAATAACGATTTAGAAACGTAATGCGGATGTGTATTTATTGCATTTAGCCGTAATTTACAGTGCAGTGTTCGCCACTTATCGAGATCAGTTGAAAAGCCTCCGTTGTGATAATCGTGTTTTATTAGTGGAAACGGCTGAGTAACCGCAAAAATGCAGGCGATCAAGTGTGTCGTTGTAGGCGATGGGTAAGTTGATCTTTGTTTATTTCTATTACATACGCTTTATGTCCACGCTATCATGAGCTTTTGATATAGTGAAGGAATCTGACGTCATTTCTATGAACTGAACACTAACTAACGTCTCGCCGTGTACGCCCGATCGTTCTTTCGAACGATAGCACACGTTTTGTTTATTTAATCTTATATTTACTTTGTTCTAAGATTTATAATACGTGATTAGAGATGAGCTATTAACGCCAGTCTCGTGGTCTTAACTTACTGTTAATTTATTCGTGCAATCATTTCATAGGTTAATAATTTTTCTCTAGCATACATGTGTAGGTACATGTTTTTTTAAACTACGTGGTTTTTTAAGACCAGATTTAACATGTTGTTTCATTTAAAGAATTTTTTTTAGCAGTATATATTATAAATGTGGACATCATTATACATGAAATTTTTTTTCATCACTTGTAATTTTTTTTATCATTCTTAAATATCATTATTTGTTTATATTATTATCATATTAAATAATTTTCGATCATCGTTGAATTAATTGATGAGAACTGTCATATGCAATAAATGTGTCCCTGTATTATGTAGGTAAAGTTATTTAATGTACAAGCCAAATATTGTTAACATTGTTACTTTATCATCTTTAGTTATTTACCTACATTTTTCATTGTAAGTTTTGCACACATTTTGCAAATGCTAGTGACAACAACTTTCAACCAGATTCCCCAGGGGTGGATTTTCTGAAGCAGATGAATGTTGTCTAGCTACCGGCTCTTTGTATGTGGTATTGTAGCCCTGAGCACCATAGAACAATCATAGCTCTCTATAAATCTCACTGAAGTGCTATGTATAGACACCAACACACCTGTTACTCAATTATGACACCCGTAACTCCAAACACAGTCTTTACCTTGAAAAGCATGAGTTACATCCATGTGGAGTTAAATACATTGTCACAATTAAAATCTTAATCTTCTAGAGTGCAGTAGCCTGATATGGTAACCTTAAATTGACAACCATTGAAACAAATGTCATAAACAGGCTGAAGGAATCTGAATTGCAACACTCACAATTTACTGTCCATATAAAATTAAAATTCTGGAATTTGTGATGTATAGCAGCCTATCTATGCAAGAGGATATGTCTTGGCCACCAATGGGCAGATGTGTATGCGGTTGTGCTCTATGATCCCCAGCCAACTTGCCCAGAAGCAGGAAGCCCCCAGAGGAGCTTATTACCAGGGGGCAGTAGACAGGCTTATGACGATGAAGATTATTATTATTTAGTTCACATATTAATTGAATGTTAGAATAAAATTATAATAATATGCGTACACTTCATACTTCTTATCATTAAGCTTTTATAACTCATTACATTCTTAGAACTATAGAAAACCATATCTTATCTTGTATGTCTGATAATCGAAGATTAGACTGTTATTTGGTTTTGCATCACTACAGTTTTTGTTGATATCCCGATCGACAATATTAGTAAGTCCAGGAAATGTCATAGATCTCCTGTAAATGTTTTGTCCATTTCCAATGTATAGGACCACTTTTAATGCTGACAGAGGATCGGATGTGCTGGCTGGCACTCTTTAGCAGTAGCCCACACCCAGCTGTGGGGTAACACAGGTTCATTATGTTGATGATCTTGATGACTGTGATTACAGTCCTCACTTCTAATATGTAGAACGCTATAGCAACTGTCGGTTAAATGGCTTAGGCTTTTGATTTAGTTGAAATTTTAATTAAAAAATTATTTTACCTTAGTGGTAGACGCTTGAAGCAACAAAATCAATTGGCTTTGCTGCTCTGTGGAGTATTTTACATAGATGTCTCATTCATTAGGTTTGTCAGGGAATTTAACAGGTTTTATTGCTTTGAAATTAGTTTTAGCACCAAAATTATGTTCTCATGATGTGCAGTTTTAATTAAAATTAGCACATGTTCTAAAAATTAACTATAGTGCCAATCACAAGATTTTTTAAGTAGCTGTAATTGATGTTATTGTATTCTGTAATTAAGATTAAAAATTCTGTATTGTTTGTGTTAAATAAAATCACATGAGCAAGCAATGATCTACTTAATATTTGTGTTACGATTATGATGCAACTGATTTTATTATTGCATTTTAAAAACTGATTAAGTGTATTTTTTTATTCAGTAATCTAATGGCTACTTCACATGTTATATTATTATTTTGTATGTAGCATTATAACATCACACCTGTAATTCCCAAAGAGGTAGGCAGAGGAGTATATTACACTTCCATGTTTTACCAATTATGTTTATGTCCAACCATAAAATTTGTGAATGAGCATGTCACCATACATCTGTCACAAGTCTGGACTCTGAGGCACTACTAGCAATTTCATTCTACCTGATCTGGGAATTGAACCCAGGATCTCACGATCAGCAGTGACACTTAATGTCACTCTTGTAATCACACAACCAATGAGACAGTCAAGGAATGTAGGATTGTACAGTATACAATCATCATAATTTGTTCTTTGGACCTATTCAGTTTGGTGAATATAGCTATTGTTTGAATATGCTGCAATATTGCAACATATTCACATCTGGCTCGCACCTCCTGTGAACTATAGTATGTCATATAAGATCTGTTTCACATGAACTTGTATACATATAAATGTTGGCAGGTTGCTTATGCTGAGTTTAAAATCTAATTTTCATGTCACATCAGCATTAAAAAGTCTGCAACATTAAATGTATTGATTAATTATGTGGAACTCAGTATTATAACAGTTTACTGTTTACCTGTTTTGATAAGATGTACAAATTCTAATCGGTGTTATATGTAATTACAATTTGATTGAAGTAAAACTGACTGCCTCGTTGGTCGTGTTCGTTGCAAGCTTGATTGCTGATCGAGAGATCCTGGGTTCAAATCCCGGTTCGAGTACTATTAGATTTTTCTAAAATTAGAATTTTAGTATTGGCTCGGAATCTGGATTTAGACCCCGTGTATGGCAATAGACTCACCACCTATTCCATATTGGGATGTAAACATAACTGGTGAAACGTGGGAGTGTACTACAC